>LJIJ01000328.1:0-140176 GCA_001718145.1 Orchesella cincta | reverse complement strand
CAATGCTGCTCTAGTACAACAACCTTGCTTTGCTTACCACTTGCAACAGTCTCGTCTGGTCTTCTCGAGACGCTCATCTGCATCATCCCCTTCTCACTGGAAATCTCTCGCATTGTGCCAAGTAGCGGTGTGCGGTGAGCATGCTGTGATATGGATGGTGATATAGGACTTCTTGTTAACAATGCAGCCCATCGTCATCATCAATGCATGAAAACGGAATTTCCCATGAGTACAAAGAAATGCTGATACATATCAGTTGATACTAATGTGCATATCGCACAGGTTATAACAATGACAACTAAGGTGTCTCTTATTTTTGTGTATTTCGGCAACACAAGCCGGCTTCCCATGCTGTTTGTTTGTGTACACAATTTGATGTGTCAAATATATATGATACATTTAATTCCTTATGTCTACAGGACTAACACTGTCTCGACGTTCGCTTCCTTTCAGTCAGAGATATGCAAATGAATGTAATGTGATAGGTGTAAGAGCGCCAAATCGAAGGCGATTGACACAATCATACCTTCTTTTTTTCGATAGGTACATTATATGGGGTGAAACTGAAGCAGCATTTTTCCTCAAATTTTCCAATTTTATGCATACATGAATATTTAATTCAGATGCTTGAATAACAAAAAAAATTGCTCGTCTTTTTACACATACCTTATCTATAAACAAAAAAAGCCTTAACAAACTTTACTTACGCAATCATGAGCACAGAGCCTTTGGGAAACGATGAAAATTTCTTTGGAATCAAACGTTTAAAGGGTAGATACGAGGGGAGCGCTTGTGCAAAATCTCCAGCATGGAAAAATATTGATTTTCATGGAAAGGGGCAGTCTGACTATAGATACCTATGCACAGCTTGGCTTTTATGCTGCTGAGGAAACTGAAAATGTTGTTTTGAGCATAGCCCATGTGAACCGTGGAGTTTGCAGCTTACATAACGTTATGCGATGTCAAGTCGTGCTGTGCCTATGTATGCAACCGGAATACCTATAAAGTCACACAAGCTGAGCTTGCTTTGCTTACACTTCTTTCCTGGCAGCAGGATTCCTTCTCGTGTTGAGCTTTTTCCTTACTTTCTCCCTCCCATGTTGATGTCTCTTTGTTGTGTATACCAACTTTGCTCATGCTTACCCTATTTCATGTCATATCCTATACAATTTTCTATTACGTCCTTTTTCTCCGTTTTCTCCACACAGCTTGTTAAACCAAGCAAGTTTTCATCCCACGAGCAGGCGAGCAAGTTGCCGAACATATGCCATCAAAGCAGCATGATAACGCATCCATGAATTTGTGTACATGTGTGTACTACATGAGCCGGATGGTATGAAATGGAATAGATGATGCGATGCATTTTCATTGACGATCTATCTCCCTTTTCTCTCTTTCTCTTATGTACCTAAAGCCAGGTTTTCTCCTCGCTATCCGAACTTTTTCCTCTGACTCACAGTCAGTCTCCGTCGAGGAGAGTTTTGTTCCAGTGCGTGCTATTTACTCAGTTCCCACTTATTTTACTGTGCTCTTCGAACAGCGCTATACACATATGTATACGTAAAAAAAGTCAGCAAATTTTTTATCGTTTCTTCGCTTTCTATACTTTTATGGGAAATCACAATAGTATGAAAATTAACGTGTAAATGAAAGCTACAAGTTAAATCCCATCAACGGACACATAATATTTCGTGTGTTTAAGAGTTTATATAATTGTACTTTTACCCCATGCCTGTTCTTGCGTGTGCAGTATCAGTATTATAATCAGATGCTTGTGAAAATAGCAGCATCTTTTGTGAAAAGCAAAAATAACTTCAATCGTTCTGTGTTCACATCCCTTGTGCATTCTAACATCACAATAAAACCAAAGGGCCTACATATGCAAAATAAACGTAAGAAAACATTTTTCTTTTATATTCCTTATAAACCTCATTGAATATTAACCATCCCTCACATTGTGCTGGAAATCGTGTCATGCAGGAAAAAAGGCATTGTTACTAAATTTAAATTTATATGCCTGATACATCTTTCCTTGATCTTGCTCTTCAAGCATCAATGAAACTCAATATATCTGCCTACATGCATTATGTATATATATAAATCATGAATATTTTTATCAATACTCCGTAAGCAAGGTAGCCGTATTGATTACAGAAAATGTAAACACGAGTTTAAAATGGGAGAAGTACGTTCCAGCCAAAGGTACAAGCATGTTTACAGTCAGAATGTTTTTCTGCCCCATCAGATTTTCTCAGTCAGATGGATACACATGGTCATGGTGCTGTTGTTGCTTGTTATTATTCTCCTTCTTTACATAAACAAGCAAATGAATCGCAGTGCAGTAAGATTTTTTTGAAGTAGTTGGACTCTCACTGCGGTGGTGCTGTTTAGCAGAAGGAATCTAATGAGCAGGCATAATCATGTTTGCAAATTCCTTGCAGCATCCAGCAGCCACACGGTTTAGTGATACGATACATTGTCAAGGTTATCCGTTTGAGGTTGCTCCTTAAGCAAAACTAGAATAATATTCATGTGCTTACTTCATGATGATGTTATTATGCTGATGATGATGATGATAGTAGCAGTTTCCTTTTACCAGAGAGAGAGAGAGAATGAAATACAAATACACTCGTCGTCGTCATTCCATTATTTTCCATTCTTATTACCTGGTGGGATGGATGGATGAGATGATAAGTCAAAAGGTAGATGCTCATACATGAATTCATGTCATTCGTAATTTGAGTATTGTTACGACTAGTTCCTCTGCTGAAACCGCTCAGCCAGCAATGGTTGAGTATTTGTAAAACCAATCCGGGTGTTTTTCTTCTAAAGTTCCGCAAATTGTTTTTGTTGTGTGTGGCACCATCATAAAACATAAAAATGGGGCAGACATTCAAGCACTCAAACTTCTCTGTAGTTTTGCCATTTTGTGTAAAATTGAAGGAGAAGTGGTAGTGAGCAATTCGCTGGAAGAAATCACCGGTTTTCAAGGATTACCTTTAATAGAACAGGTGAATTACATTAAAGAAACTTACATTTATTCTTTACATTATATATTTATTTCAAATGGAAAGAAAAGTGCATCGCATATCTTCAAAAAACAGGGAAAATTGGCAACAATAACTGCTAATCCTATCCATTCGTTTCTGGCACAGTACCTTTGGTACTACCGTGTTCTGAAATATGTGCTAGTATTTCTGATAGCAGGAGACGCTAATTTGACAGCTGAAAAATGGGGCAAGCAAGCTAAAGAGGTTTTCTGGATTCCTTTAAACATCTGAATTATCCAGAATATCCATGTAACATGAATTGCTAGTAAATGATGAGAAAGTCTCCCGATACACTTAATATGACGGGTGATATCTTAAAATACAGACTCCTTAATCATCTGAAAGCACACTGGTTAAATATTAAAACTGATAACGAATTTTTGAAAGCTCTGCCGTTTTTTTGGGAAGGAAAAGGCTGTATGTTAGGGAGAAAGGTTTTTTCTGAGTTTGTTTTCCCTAAATCTCTCAAGCGTACACTTGCTTACATAAGGATTGTCAGATAAGACTGTTTAAAGGGCAAACGTTGCCAGCATTTTCTTTACGACAATGACTGGACATAAACAAAAAGTTCACCTTTCTCCCATCCGGCTATACGTTATGGAATATTGTAATGTTGAAGCCATTGTCCGCGACGCGTCAACTTTTTTTTACTACTACTGATGAAAGCCATATCCTCTTTCTCTTGCTAATACCACTTGAAAAGAAAGCCAAAAATTTCCGATAGCATACTCTCCTAATGACAGAAACTAACGATTTATCGATTACTAACTGCATGCGAGCATGCAAACGCAAACTTTCTGTGGGGAAGAGAAAATACGTGTGCCGTACATCGAAA
This sequence comes from Orchesella cincta, assembly GCA_001718145.1. Lineage (NCBI taxonomy): Eukaryota > Metazoa > Arthropoda > Collembola > Entomobryomorpha > Orchesellidae > Orchesella > Orchesella cincta. The sequence continues at coordinate 136,291 of LJIJ01000328.1, read as the reverse complement.
TGTGTGTGAGCATATATATCCCTGTTAGTATAAGTACTATAATGGCGGTGCTCGTCTAAATGTCTAGCACCCTGTAGACCTACCAATATTATTGAAAAATAGAACTTCAGAAAGTAGCTTTCTTGGCTTATGGAATAGACCGGACGCATGATATGGACAAGCTCGGCTTATAGAAAGTGAAACGAAAATACACCTTAATTCCACTGTAATTTTGCTCTCTCTCAGTGCTTAACACTTTTTGACACGCGCAAATTCATTTTTGCAAACAAAAATACCTTTCTACTCAACAAAGTTTCCTTATCGGTTTTGACATGATTATAGTCATTGGTGCCACATTTAGCCTAATCTGTATTTTTCATGTTTCCACGCGCACCAAAAAGCAAAACATGTGCGTTGAATACAGCATCAACACCGCTGATTAAATTATAGTGAATGCGTATTCAGTTTGTTATCCATGTAACCTCTTCTGCTACAAAATTGTGCGAATTCTTGCAGCATGACAACATTTCTGTGGAAAATTTCAGGTGCACTGTTTTATCTAGTAGATCATATATCTAACCGGTATATAGAGATGTCATTGAATGTTTGACTTTTTCATTTTTGTTGTTGACACTCTCGATAAACAGATATCAATCAAACGTATTTGCTTACATAAAATTCCATTTACCTTCAGTTCAGGCATAATAATCAGTATAAATCAATAGCAACAAAATTAAATCGCCCAGGTAAAAAAAACAGTACAACGTGGTACTACAATTTGTACGGAAAGCTTTTCAAAACAAGAGGATCACACACAGGCTACATGATACTTATGTCAATTTACATTGACAGTAATACATTTTAGGAAAAATTAGATTGTATGTATGTAGATTTTGGTGAGTTCAACTAACTGCAACCATTTGAGTAGACAAAGTACAACAAAAATCAGAAGACAGAGAGAGACTCTAAATTTTTAAACAGGAAGCCTGCTCATTGTGATCAACTCGATCGTATCGACCCAGCAGACGACAGGTAGACTGATTACTGAATAAAATTAACTCCTCCACCGCATACATTTCAGTGCATTGGCATTGTACTAACGCGCACTGTGGTTTATCTATCACATGGTAGCACATGTAAAGAGCAAAACGCTCTTCGTGCAAGGTAAATGATAAAAAAAGAGGCTTCTGTTCTGCATTACTCTACGCTGGTATGTAATAATACTTACTGCATACTCATAAAGACATCTGTTGATATACCTTTTTTGCAGTAATATAAGGTAACATTATTTTATTTACGGTGCTGCACATATTGCTATATACACGCTCACCTAGCACTTCTGATGATGATAGGGAGTAAAGGTAAGGTTTTGGTTTGGTAGCACAAACTCAATAATAAAAGTTGGAAGGTTTGTGTAGTATTATTCAGATAAGTGAACGGGGCAGACGTATACAAACGCTTTTGACACGACCATTGTATTTTGCAGCATTGTACATGTGCACCGTTTGGTCATACATCCGTTTTAGTTTTTGAGACGCAACTTTTTTTGGGACAAAACTTCATTAAAACTGAACAAAAAAGCCTAGTTCCTCAACAATGGATTAAACATACATACAAACTTGTGGACAGCAAAAAACAACTTCATCTCTAGGGGGAAAATGGAGTTCGGTTGGAATATAAAAGCTCATTAATTCCATTAGAATCTAATAAATCTTTTCATGAGCAATCCACGTTCCGAATCATAATTACCTGTAATTATTTCAAGTCTCATGACAGCCAGCTCCCATCTTGATTCTCCTTTGTAAAATTTACATCTCATTGTTGTTTGCCTGTTTCAGTTATGTGTGTTTGTGTGTGGACTGTGAACAACAAAGCATCTCTGTACTACAGTTAGTGCAACAAAGAACAGAAGCCTTGACAAGTCGCCTTCCATCCAATCCTTGAGAGCGGACCGCTGGATGCTTGTTCTTAGATTATAAAGTGTTTTTTTTGGATAATTGAATCCAAATCAAATTAGTTTTGTGAGCAGCATCAGCCCAAGGTTCAAGGAGAGTAACAGCTAAATTAACTGCAAACTGTCAGGTACAAAATAAGAATCCATCAGCTTCTCTAACAGTAATACTAAAACCACTAGTTTTGTACATAAATTCATGATAGGAGGAACACTTCTTTTTTAAAGTGCTCCGATTAGAATAGACAATGTAAAAACAACCTTATGACAACGATTCGGCTCAACGTTTCCTATGCTTTCACTTGATTACTGTTCAATCATTCAATCCAGTGTAAATGTGTAAATAAATGTAACATAGTGTTCACCCCTTCGGAAATTGTGAATGTGACATGTCAAGGAGATAAATTATTGGATGCTGAAGTGAAGGAAAAATATCTGATCGTGTGTACATAATGGCAACTACATCCACGGTTAGGAAACCGCCGACCTCGGTGGGGAAGTTAAAAGCACCTTCCAAGGTTGTTGGAACTCTTTCTGTGACTGGGAAAAAGGCTTCAAAACCAAAGGTAATAAATCATCTCATTGCTTTTATTTCAGTTTCCGAACAGTAAAAAATGGTGGCTGTGAGAGAGTAAAAGAGACGTGATATTTAGTTCACACACATTTGCACTAAAAACGTAATAAATTTCCGAACAGCATGAAAACTTTTACCGCCGTGTCATGTGGTGATACGATGTGATGTGTGATATTGTTGTGCAAATGTAGAGTAGTATTTACTACGAGCCCTGTACAACTTAAATAGGGATTTTATTATGAAGGTGACCTTAAGCTGGAAAGCTGAACATAAAACATTACTATTTGCTGTTTTTCTCTTCTTTGACTACTATGTTGGTGATGATGCTATCAATATCACACTACAACTTTTGCTTTCAGCAGGTTTTACGTGCACATTGCAAAACACATTTTTTTCAACATAGAGAAACATAGATTGCATTGGTTTGGATGGTGGTGGTACACAGAACAATACACATAAAAGTGCACATTACACAGCTCAAGGACAATAAAAATGGATCAGAAATTGGATTTTTCGTCGATTACCTAACATGATCTTGTGTTTTCATTAACTGCTAATGAAATTCATGATGGTAGCAATTTATTCCCGCAGACTTCACTTTTTCTGCAGTCAGCAGCAGTGTTTTACTACACCTGCATGAGTTCATGCTTACAATGTATGTTTGAAGATTCAAATAAGTACTATAGATACCATCTTAACTCATGTTTTTATGAGCAGTTTTGTTTGATCCACTTCTGATTCTAAACAATAATGCAACTCAATATAGGCATTCATTATGCATTATCTGCGCTGCAGTGCAGCAATGCCTTCTGGGAGTGACTTCCCCTTCATGGTTAAAAAAATGAACCTTACTTGCATCGTCAGAGTACATGGTTTACCATTAGGATTCAATGAGCATCATCATCATCATCTTCAAGTTTATGCAGAATTATTGTTCGGCATGCTAATAACAGAAATAAAATTGAGGGCTAAAAATGAGAGCGATCTTATCTGCGCTTGGAAACTGAAGGAAATACGAAGGAATCCAATTGTTTAAAAAATCTTCCTTTCAATAATGCACTTTTTATTTTCTAATTAAACAGATTACATACATATCGAATTGAAGTATCCTTCCTGACAGCAGGATATTCACAGGCCAGCCAGCAAGTTAGTTCAGCTGTCAAATGGGTTTTATATAAAAATGAAATATTGCACTTAAAGAAAGGTACTATTGCAAATGTCATTTTCTACCTCAATCATAAAAAAAGGCTGTGCACTTCATACCACAGGGATTGGTGTGGAAATCAGTGCAATAATGGAGTGAATCTCAAGGTGAATTACTTATTCATTTGCGTAATAGGTAGTTAACACAACTGCCGTTGCAAAAGCAGAATTTTCTCACACTTGAGTCGTCAAGAAACTGAGATGCTGTCTCAGCCTTTGTGTGCTACTGTGTACATTTTTTATGTGTGGTTGACTCACATACATACAAGTTATCATTAGCTTGGATTATTTAGTGAGGTGTGTTAAGTATAGAGTCAAAAAACCTATATATTGCATATTAAATTTATATATGCATGGTTCTGTCGGACCACAACACATCCCAACGTTTTGCATGAAATCGAATTTAATGGATTTAAATAATACAGTATAACTGGGTCAATTATAGATTGGTGAGTATCGTTGCAGATAGTAAACACGGAAGGCCAAAAATCATTTCACTCCGTAACGTAATGAGCGTACATTAAATGTGACGTGACTTTAATGCCTGCTGGACGGTGATTTTAATGTGGATGTATTCATGTATTTGGGTTGGGTACTTGCAATTCGAGAAGTAATTCGAGGACCTAATCAACTTTCAATTGAAATTGTTTTAATTTGGCTGTTTAAGGACAGCTCAATTTGACCCAGAACTTGGGAAGCCTATCCTAAACTGCAGCATAGTTTGTAAGGGGTGTACCATCAAATAATAGCGTAGAGAGAGAGAGAACAATTTTGCGAAATCAGAAATTGGTACATATTACACAGCATTGTCATTGACTTTTTAAGCACTGACAAGCTCAAAAGATTTTGCTGCCAAGTATAGTACATAGTATGCAACATACAAAACGCAGATGACAGATAAATTAAGTGCAAAAAATAGAAACTCTGCAACATGTACTTTGAACGAATGGTGATTATGAAAAGCGATTATACGCAGAAAGAAGAAAATACAATCTATATAATAAACTCTATAAACAAATACAAAGTAAAAATGGTTACGGCGTCAAACCTCAACAGTCCTTCGTTATCCTGCACAGGCTCCAAACTCAAAACAAAATGTAAAAACCCGGAGGTTAATGAGTAGAGTAAAGTCACTTCATTTCCATGTGCTGCGCAAATTATTCTGCGTTTAAGTCCATAGTTGACTTTTAAGAATAATGAAGCTGCCGCTTAGCTGGCAGGTTGTTATAAAATTTGAGCAATCCATACATCAAACCCTGAAGTTGCGGAGTCGTAAATTTTTCCTTGTACTTTTATTCAATGAGTTTTTTACACGAGGGTTTGCGAGCTTGTTTAAACTGGTAGCGTGTTAAAAATTTAGTAATCCATAAATATCTAATATTGCACATGAAATTTTTCAGCATGCAATAACGTTGACTTTATTACCTACTGAGATATGAAAAGGCTGTATATCATATCATCTTGTGTGAGTCGTCTATAATACTATGTGACTGACTCTGTGTACCAACGCAATAATAAAAAGTAAAAGCAAAGGCTTGAAAGCCGAAAGCCGTGACTCCGTTGTCAGCCTAACGTTGTGTTGTGTAAGCAACCAAGATTATTATTTTACTTCGCTGCTGCTGCTCCTTGCTACCAAGCTAATGAGTATAACTGCAAAGCTAATGAATATCTTAAAAACGGCACGTCTCACACCAAGTAGTTCTTCATTTGCTGGCTGACTCAGAGAAGAACTTACTTGACTTTTCGATGTTCACCAAATTATCACCATGTGATGTGAATAAAATATCTAAATCTCAAAAGCCGACCGCCAACTAAAACAACTTGTCCGCGTACTGTTAGGTAGTGTGTTTTATATTTCTTTTAACTATGAAGTTACAAGACACGATGACTTACACACTGTCATATTATTATCATCATCTTATCATTATCCAAACGTTGCGTATTAAATCTTAAGAGTTATAGCAATCTCCTTATTAATACTCTCTTAATTATATTGAACCGTACGAGCGAACAATTATAATTGTGTGCAGGCAAGAAGATCGCCGTTTTCCTTTGACCTGCTGGTACTGAGGAAACCACCATTTTGCTGTTTTGCATGTGATCAACCCTGCCGCTTCTCCTCCCCAAAGTGCGCAATTGGAAATATTTTTTCCCAATGTTGAACTCTGTAATTCTTAATTATTAGCATGATCATGATGAGAGTTACATCACTCTAGAATTTGGCTAGTCATTGGATACTTCAGTTTTTCTGAACTCACATGAATATTCATTAAGTTGCTGGTCAATGAGCGTTGTAAAAATGTGAGATTCGTATCAGTAAGTCGATTCACATGGTTGATGAGCAGAAAAGATCTAGATTTCAGACAAGATATTCAATATGTAAATTTTATAGAACTACGAAGCAAAGATGAGTCCAAAGAATTTTGAACTCAAAATTCATATCCAACATTTGCAAAAAAAAGTACAGCAAAGCCCTAAATTGCTTACATATGCCAATTTACCAAAACGTAACCGTAAATCTAAATATATGTAGCAATCCCATTCACAATATTTAATTAAATCTTTTTACTCAGGTGCTGTTGAATTGGGAAAAAAGATTGTTAGCTCTAACTAACTAAACTTCCGCATGGTGTGTAGCCTAATTAATATTTTACAACAATTTATCAACGTTATTCAATGAATAATATTAAAAGTTAAAAATGTACGTGTTAAATTACTACCAAAGTAAATGTATTCGATTGGCCAAAGAAGTTTTGATCGTTAGTAAAAAATCCTCAGTGCATTAGCCTTTTACATTTTCGGCTTGCATGTTTTTTTTCTGAATGACACCGTCATGTTTGGGAGGATGAGTGAAGGGGTTATATATTGTATCGCGTGATTTTATTGCGTCATTATCATTATTGTAATGATGTAAATCACTGGCAGAAGCTCATAGCTTAGCTGGTCATCAAAGGCTTTACGATTTATACCAAAGAGGTGGTGATACGATTTATCATGCTCACATCATTTTATAGCTTTTCTTTGCAAGTGGGTCGTACTATTGTTTGAGAAAACGGAGTAACATATAAATTGTACGTGTAAGTGCAGGAATCTTCACCATTACTGTTGGACTAATGGAGTGGTCAAATGTGTGGAAAGCGACCAAAAGTATAGCGTATGCTATATGAAAACATGACATGGGAAAATAATGGTAGTGCACCGAGTCAATATCAAATCAAAATCTGGGGGTAATCAACACGTACAAGTTATTACGTGTGGTTCCACAACCCGTAATATTTATGCATCACACATTGGCTCACTCAGCAAAACAATATTTTCAACTTATAACTCTGTGTTTTAACACTACGTGAGAATTCCCTGGGCACGAGCATTAAACCTGATATTATGACGGTGGTATTATCCTAATCATAACAATTAGATTTGAAATATTAGGTTTCACAGTCACAAATCTAAAATGGCACGTTTTTAAGCTGGTGAGGCGCTAACATTATGACATGTATCCGCTAACGATGACATGTTAAATAGGGGCATTAAGCATCGTTATTAGTCCATTTGTTCCAATCATTTTCTGCTATCTCATGTTTACAATCTCATAGAAGCCTAAAACTAGATGGCTGCTACTGATAAACAACACAGCTAATTAAGAGTGAGTATGTGAGTGTATATTCGCTGCACGAATGCACGAAAAAGTGCATTTGAGTTACATGCCCAGAACTGATCACTTAATCAACATATCCATTCAATTAATACTGAATTCTATGATCAGATCTCTCAATTATCTTATGTCTCAAAGGCAAACTCTAAATTTTGTTTTTGGATAAATGAACAGATTTTGCTTTAAAGTTGAAAGTTTGCCGTGTTCGATAATTTTTTGCCCTACATCTTTGTTTTTCTCTCTTACCAGATAGTACTGTATTGTGCTTTATCGATTTAAGCTTTTAAGATGTGCCTGATTGTATCCAAAGCTCTGAAGGATTTGTAGGGCTATCCTCAAATGAAATGAAAAAATAATTATGTAGTTTCATTTTGAATGCATTCGGCAAAACATGACTTGACTGCAAAGTGTAAGTTGGTAGAGAAAAGGATTCCACATCCAGAACGAACTATGTGTGGGTTATTGTGTGTACAGAGGAGTTTGCTCAGAAAAAAAGCTCTTTAGTATTCAGAGAAAGACGAGTAACTTAGCGCGATCCCGTGAGAGATGCGGAATAGTAGCGCTAACATAATGCAATGAGAATACCAACTAGTTCTGTAAGCTTTTCACATAACCATGCATGCAAGCAATTGTTGTCATTTTCAAGCAGAATATTAGGTTTTATATGCGTTTGCTCCATGGTCCACAAATTTCTTTTTCCATTTTACCTCTATTATTTATTTATTCATTTGTTTGCATTTGCTCCTGATTCCCTACAACTTCCATTCTTTAGAATTAACCCGTATAGTTGTCCAATCCATTAAATTTTTAGATGCTACACGCTGTACTGTACAGCAACGACAAACGAGCTTAACCTGGATTCTCTTGTTCACTTAGCCCAACACACAGAGGCCAAACAGTGTCTAGTAAACGTGGATGCGCAACGTAACTCTTTTTTTCTACGAGTAATAGAAACCCTTGTCCATTTAGATTGCTCTCCTATCTCCTCATGTTTCATATGAGGGGCTATACATTACACAGTTATGTTATAAAAAGCTTGAAAGGTAAATCTGTGTGGTTCCTTTGCTTGTCGCATAAAAGCTAATATAATTTGGTAACTACGCGTTAAATTGCTTGAAAGCATTTAGCCGCATGGAGGTTGAAGATGTTTAACGACTCTCCAAGGCATATATTAATGGCACACGAAGCTAAAATTTTGTGTCTTCCCATCTCATCATCATTGTAAAAGAGTTGGAATAGAGAATAAGTTTGAGTTGAAGATGTGTCTGTAGAGCTCATATCATATTGCCCTTATTGCGCATCTCTTGCCTCATCTCTAGCTTACAAACCTATGAATAATTCAGTAGCACAAGTCGAAGTTTTTCAGCTAGTGCGAGAGAGAGAGATATTGTACACTTATTGTATGAAATGGAAAATCGCATATTTATTGATTGAGAGTTTCAAAGGTGCAAAACATTTTCGTATGCACAACATTCCCATGTTGATCATATCAATTCAAATGAGGAAGCCCCATCTCGGGAAATGGTAATATCATCTTGGTAGTTTTCTTTCAAGAAATAAAGTTATAAAATTCAAACGAAATATTTATCTAGGTCGGAGGTGTCTGCCGAGACGTTTTTACTTTTTTCATTAAAAATGTGTTATTGAGATATGTTGTTACTACTGTAAAGTATAGCGCATGACGTTTCGAAATTGTGCATGCATGTGTTTCAGCAGACTACATTTTCATAATGATAAGCATGATTTCGAGAAATAAAAAAAGTACAGCTCCCCGTACAGGTGAAATGGCGTCAGGCCATCTTGACCGCGTAAGGTTGTATGTAGGTTACATATTAAAATTTATTTTGATTTTATATTCTCTCCGACTTACATTTATATGATTCATGTTATTATCATCATCATCATCATCACCTACCAAAGCACAAGTGCTAGATTTACTTGTAATTTAGGAACATCATCGTGTCATGACATCATCATGTGCAGTCAAGGTAAATTTGATGGTAGCTAATTTTAACTTTTGACAACTTTTTTTTTGCTTTTTGTGCAATTATCACAATTATTCATTCCTGCTCAAAAGGTTGTAGTAGCATGGAAACGCTTAAGACGACACGTAAGAACCTTTTCGCATAAATATGTTGAAGTTGAAATGATGACGAGATGACATGACATTCAGAAATTCGTTTCATAACCGTTGGGGGTGAAAAAAATGAAGGGCGTAAAATACATGTTTGCAAAGCCGTGTATGCCAATTAGATATTTTATTGAAAGTACAAGTACCTACTATTATGAAGTTTGAAGGTACTGGAACATTAAAGAAGTTGAGATCCATTACTCTGGTATCTCAATCCGCCATCTAGTAACAGTGAAATGGATTGGATTTTGCTGCGCACTTTATTCCTTTATTAGTACACAGTTCAGCAGTCCAGAGTTTTGCAATTCGTGAATCGTCAAAAGACCATAAATGCTAGTTAGTCCATGGTTGATGTGTAGCTTGCCGTCTTAAAATATTTCACCGAATGCACAGAGTTTTTGTGAAGCCGTTCTCATCCTTTCAACTTTGTTACAGCATTGTTTTGTAAACTACGTTACCGTGGCATGACTGGCCATGAACTCTTATTGGAATTAATTATTCATTTGGGGTTTGCTAACATTTTCCTCAATGAAAAAGCTAAAAACCAACTGCTCGGAAGGGCGTAGGCATTTGAAATATAATTTTTAGCTGGTACAGCTGGACAAAATTTGGATTTGCATTTCACTAAATGAATTACTGTTTTAGAGCACATAGGTACTCAGTTAGTTAAGATGTTTTAGTTCTAACGTAGTATTGTAGCTGTTTTATAATGTGGCTGCTCAAAGACTTTATGTATTTTATGATGACTTTTGGAGAAAAGAGTGGTACCTTGCCAGCCAATGCGTCAATGCCGATTATGTAAGTTCCTGAGTAGTGCATTCCCTCCAAATTTGTACACGAGGCATTGCTACCTACTTAAGTTTATGACATGCTAACATGTAAAAGTAACAAAAATGTGTACCTTGTCGTCATGTCAAACCGTCTTGCAGAAATGCTGAATAGGTTTTCACATTGTATTCAAAATTCACATTTGTAAGAAATGTGGAGGAAGCAGTATTTCTGAATTTCCATAAACTGATGCATGTCCTCGATAACGTGTTTTTGCTCAATCCGACATTTGAATCATCCACATACACATTATTTGTGATGGTTGTGCTGTTTGAAAACATGCTTGCGAATCAAAGATGTTTGCATCCTCCACAGTTTCGTAAGTTGCAATGGATCACTGACGATGAAAATTAAAACAGAGCAGGCAGAGCTCACGCAGAGAGATTGTAGCTATTATTTTCCGATGCAAGACGCTATTTTACATAATCTACTGCGGTACGGGTTCCATCCATCCATCGTTCCATCCGTCCGTACGTGACATGGACATGCCTGTTGGCATTTTTGAAAATGCCATTCAAGTTTCAATTTAAATGGGTTCAGGAAGCATGAAGGATTTATTTAAGTTTTTTGGGGTAGAAAATGCCGGATTTTGCATTCAAAGGCACTACCAATGTACTTACCAACTATGTAGAGCTCTGTGACTCAACTAAGGAGTAAAACCATTCCCATTCGCAAGCATTTAACCATTGAAATGTCAATGGTATGATGATAGCGATGATAGCGCAACCAGAGTTTTATGCTCTTTTTCAAGGACAGGCTAGACTTTTCATCGTTGTGCATCGCAGCACTCTCATGGATCCCTAATGAACTGACTTTACCTTTTGCATTTTCACATCGCGGTTTCAAACATTTTTTTGGAAATTGTTTTCCTCGCCAAAGTGTTCTCATAAAAGTATGTTTCCCTCCGCGTGCTATCCCAGAATACATACGTACGTAGGTTTTCTTGTTAGCAATCATAATAATATGACGAATCGATGAAGGAGGATATGATTTGCTGCGGTTGTGTAGACGTTCAAGGTACGTATGTTACTTCGAATTTCAAGTGTTCCATTGGTTTCATGCTCAGTACCGACCGAAACTTAACTAATGCTCATTTTTAGTACATATTTCCTTGTAGACCGCGCGGCCAGTACATTTCTAAATCCACACATGAACAACAGACATCAGAATGCGAAGCCTTATGTATGGCTAACCTAATTTCTAGACAAGCTGAGGCAGATTAAAAGTGATCGTTTCATGACATTGTTTTAATGTATGACATTTCCTTTTCTAATCGAGTAAAAATTCCCAACAGATTAAATAAAACTGCAACCGTGTACGTGATACGTCATGCAATATCCTTGTTAAGGTACTTGACTCATTTTAAAGTTTACACAAAAGTGCAGCAACCTATCAAAGAGCAAATATTCTAATCGTGAGTGGTGTGATCACGAAAAATCTACAATCATTGCCAGATATGAAATGCAATTTATTATCACATGCACATTTCAATTGGGTTCAGATAGCTGATAACAGAAAACTCCCGAAAATCATGGCAAATACAAATGCACATGACAAAATTTATTTTGAACTATCACATTTTACGGTTTTGGAAACCAGTGCTACAGGATCTTAAATGTGATCATTTTCAATCAGATATGAAAAATTATTCATGTATTTAAAATTGAATACCGTCTATTACAATCTATATTATGCTACAACGATGTCACAAAAATGCGTAGGCCCTTGTTGTTTACAATTTACAACAGAGTTTAACCAAAAGTTTGAATAATGTGGCTGCGCAAGTACCTTAAGTTGGCGATGATGTTATCATGTCAGTTGTAGTGATTGAAACTCAACAGGACATCAGGTAATAACTTGTGCATAAGGAAGCAGTAAAATGACAAATGGGCAATGGGCAGTAATTGCATATTTCTCCATATTTACACGGCATTTGAAAAACGACAAAAAACTGGTCAGAATATTTAAACATCAATTATTTCGAACCACTTCGTTATCTCACTTATGTTCGAAATGTTTACCACGTGGTTCGACTTTTTTATAATGTGTAACTGTGACATTTGACAAACATTGCAAATAAACCATCAAGCTGGCTCAAAATCCTTTTATGATTATTACTCAACAAGGTTCAATGACAACTGCTATAGTTGTATTTACCAAATGCAATAATAAAATTACCTTTTCCCCAACTTAAGCTTTGCTCACAAAGTCAAATGTAGTAGTTTGGAATACTCCAACTGAGAAGGTAAATGGTAGTTAATATGCGCTTCCACTTATCATATTATTGCTGCTGTATTGTTTTATTACGTGATCAAACAAGATTTTTACCTATACAGAAGGCTATCGTTCATCAGAACTTAACCAAAAAATGTATCTTCAATGTTGGCTCTGTATTTTGTTTTACCTGAACCTCTTGACTACATAACATTAAATGTATCTCTCGCTGCGATAGGTATCATTAGTTGGTACTGGTGGTTTAGTATGATTCGTTTGCATAAACATTCATAAATCTTACCACAAAAGTTCAGGCCAATGGCTTGTTTTTATTCTTTAGCTCTACATCATCATCACGTCATCGCAAGTATGAACTCCTGCAAGGTGCAACAACGTTATAACAGCTATAGAGTGTAAGTGCGAGAGTCAAGTAATGAAACAACGAAAGTTGTATTTCACTATGTCACGACCTTCACGCACTTGGATTGAATAAAAAAGTAGATACCTATTCATACACACATGCACAAATTCATTGTATCATTCTCATCTATTGTACGTGTCAAACACACATTATATATTATCTGTCTTCAGTTAGTAGACAACATCAAAGTTTGAAATCCAAATCACTCTTCACTCAACCAAATCCTGTAATTATTTATTATACACATTTTTTTATCTCATTCATACGCGATTTTCTGATTTTGTGGCTAGACATCCAAGCAAAACAATCATAAAGAAAAGGTAAAAAATTAGATTGACGAAATCACTGCTACGAGCACAAAAAAACACTTTCTTGTCCAATTTCACCTCGTCTCATTCATCCACTATTATTCATATCGTTGAGGCATGTGATTAGATCCTTGTGTTTTTGGAAGATCGTAAGCAAACGCATGTAAATGATTGATGCTATCATGAGGAAGGATATATATACATAGGCGGACAGGCAATCTCTGGTGGATAAAGCTGGAGGGATTATTTTTTTATTGCGACTTTATCTCTCTTGAATAAATACAAATTTTGAAATTCGATGAATCACTTAATTGATCATAATCCATTGTTTGAAAAGAGCAAATTGTAATATAAGGAACAGGAAGTGATAATCGAATTTGCAGTGGATCCAATGTTCTATTCACGGTTTGACCTATCAAACATACATATATACATATGTATGGACATGGTGATTCATGTGTGCCCAATTTTTTGGGACAGATAATAATCCACGTTTTGAATAATTTTTCATCATTTCCTGACATCAAAATTTGTAATAAAACACGAAATTCAGGGGAGATTTATTGACGTTGCAGAACTCAAAAAATTTCCGTATTGTGGCGATGTCCCGATTGACGTCGAAATGTTGATGACTATTATGAATCTGATATGATCAATACCGATTTTTGTGCACTTTAATGATTAACTACCAGATGACATTACAATCTCTTAAAAATATCGAAAAGTTGCAGTGCAAAATCCCCATGGAGTCTGCGCGCAAAGGGATAAGTGACGCCCACAGAACTACTGAAAATGGTACACGAGAAGAAAGACCAGGATACCATAATATGTTCGAACCATGCTTCAAGTTTCCAAACGGGGGCACATGTGAAAAGATAATATGCAATAAATCCAATTAGCTAAACTCCATGTTTGGCTTCTTTCAATCATATTCAATAAGGATGCTCTCTCATCTCTCAGTATTGTTATTAATTTTTTCGTCTCGGCACAGCACGACGCAGTACTGACAGCGCTAATGTGAAAATGGGGTGTAAATCATGGTGTTTTCTATGATCCTAGTTACCATACGAAGAAAATTGGAAATAAAGAAATTATTGTCAGCTACATCTTGTCCGTCAGTCAGCACGTTATGAGATATTAGTTACAGACCAATAGCAGCAAAAATTAAATTGTAATTGATTTTATGTGGTCGTTCTCATCATTTTTATGGCTAAAGATATCGTCTCCTCATCCGATGATATTTGATGTGCAACGGAGAAGACGAAACCCAACAGAGTTCTCGCTCATCATGTGGGACCTTTCTCAATAGAATCATGATATTTTTAAATTATGTGCATATGTTAAAATGTGTCGGTTGAACGACGTAAAGTGCATTGGCGTTGAACCCAGAGGAACTGTGGGATAAGTAGGATATATGAGGAGCTGTGTGTCTAAGCAACTTGGGGTTGTGCTCAGTGATTTTAAAGTAACCATGCTCTTCATTTCACTTGAATCTATGAAGGCCGGTATTAAGTTGCACTCAAGTTCGCGAAGGAAAATGGCTCGTTTGTTGGCGATTTATTTCATTCTTTTTCCTCGCATGCGTCTTTGAAGTGTTGAAAGTCTTTCAAATATGTGGCAATTCACAGGCTTGTGGCATGGAAAGCTCAGATCAAATGACAAGCGGATACACTGTATCCGGATTCTTCCAAAATAGTATTATTTCGCAAAGATCAAAATTGGTACTGGATGTTGAGCAATTTTATGCCCGCTATTCCTTTGTATGATTTTTAAAAATGTTGAAATTGCCCAGTCTTTCCTCATCGAATTGCGCACACAAAATATACATACTGCATAATTTCGGAAACCTATGAATCATCGTCATTTATAAGAAAGGATATGTCATTCAATGCGGGTACGACAACTTCACGAAATAAAATTTAAGGTTCCTTAGCATTAGTTAAAACTGCTTATATATGTAAATTGTAATTTTAAAACTAAAAAAATGTTTTGTTTTGTTTGTTGCAGGTACGTAACCGCATCTATACATGGCCAATATTGATTTACTATTGCGTTGATGGTTTGAGTGTGACTATTGCAAAAACGATTATTAAGGAGGATAACAAGTAAAAAAATTTCATAAAAATAATTCCAAAATGGATAGTCTGTGTATGCCCTACAACATCTGAATTCAAATTTTATATTTTAAATGTGTCAAAGAAACAGTTTTGTATTGAATTCCGTTGAAGGAAATAAATTAAACATGACACTTCTACCTTAATCGCAGTGACTCACTAAATCACACTTTTTCCTACCTACGTGTTAGCGAAAGAGGTTATTGAGCAGAGCAGAAGTTGAGCAAACTCTGTGTAAGTTAACCTTTGGTTGTTCCTTAATGGATTTTCGTTGTTTTTTATATCTCATGCATTCACGTAAATAAGTCAGGTAGTACACATGCACATAATACAAATGCTTTGCACTGCATCCTTCCAGTTCATGTTGCAGGTTATTCATGAGCAGAATTAAATATATCAGCATTTTATACTTTATACGTATGATAAAACAAAAAAAAATTTGGGTGAAGATCCGATATCTGATAGTATGTAGCAGCTAGCTCTATTACGATAGTGTCTGCTAATCTAGTTAGACATCATGTTTGCAAATTCATTGGGATTTTTGTGATTTAATTGAACTCTGCGCCAAGCACGCAGATTTCATTTTAAGCATGCATGATGTATCTTCACTCAGCAATCCAATTCTGAAAACGAAGGATTATTGTCTTTAAGTAGCACATGCACACACATTCGAGTAAAATTCTTGATTCCACTTAAATTGATATAAAAACTCAACTTCATTTACATTTTTTGAAACAATTTAGAAACGATGTGTTATATGGTTTCCGTACATTATATCAAATCGACACTATCAGTTTATTGAATTCTCGTTCTGGGTTGAGATCTTAAATATTTATGAAGGAAATTAGTGACACGCATATGGCGGAGTAGAGGACACGGCAAAAATCGTTTAGAAAATTTTGATAAAAAGATTGGCTGCATATAAAGGTCATTTAATGCATTTTACCATTCAATGGGTGTTCCTGTCGTGACCATCATAATGTGATTTGTCAAATTCTTGTAATTTGTTTTCGAGCTTTATCATTACATTGTGTGCTTTAATAATTCAAAATTAATTTCAAATTTCTTTTCGTGTGTATGTATATTTTCCGCTTTCCAACCCTCTCCGCCGTTTTCATCCTCATCATTTATCGATTTTTGTCTCTTTGATTCATATTGATGTTCAATTTAAAATTTACTGTCTTACCCTACAATGCCATCGGCACCATGAGCAAGTTTCCCAATTATTTCAGGCAATAAAACGTATATGCATCTCCCATTCATTTCACTTTGTATTTTTTGAGGCTTGTATACCTACTTCCTGAGCATAGCAAAGGATGCAGTGCAGTGCAGAGGCACGAAGAGTCAAAATTACAGTGAACTGGTTTTCATTTTTTTACTTTCAAAATATGACAATTTGAAATTGCTCACTAGAAAAAAATGGCTGTCCAACTAACTTTGATACATATATTTTACAAGGACCGCGGAGTCATTTTAATAATCATCAAATTAATACTTGCCCATCCTCTTTTGTTCATTAGTAGAATCATAAACTATTAAAGACCATATTATACAAACCCTTTTCAAGGATACCGCACTATACACTATCTCCTTATCTCTGAAGCTTTAATTCAAGGCGTTCTCTGGTAAAAGTGGAAATAAATTTAAAATGGGCAACCTACTGATTACTTAGTTTCTCATGATCAACGACATAAAGATGTGTTTTTTACATTATCATTGCCATAACTTCCAATCCAAAACATCATATTTATTCAAGATGCTAGAAGAGTGGCACTTTTCTATTTATCTATGGTTATCTTGAGTGAACGCATAAATTATTTTTATTCTGCCGGCTACCACCCTTTCAACCAAAGCCTCATACTGAAACTGAATGAACAGGAAAATAAACAACTTGCTTCTGTTTTGGTTTCTATTCTGATCGCCAGTACTGTTCAGTAAATGCATAGTCAAACAATGTGGCATAAGGATGAGATAATATTAAATAATATTATCTATATTGAATGTAATATTACATTATGCATTTTAATTCATTTTCAGCTAAAAAAAAGTTTGTATACTACATAATAAGTACGCATACATTGCATGCTTTCTAGTTGGTCGGTACGTTGTGTATGACAAGTATCTAATCATTCCTTGAAAGTTTGGTAATGTTCCCCTTTTCTTAGCTGATGGTTTTTGGCTTGTAATGTAATTTATCCCATCACTCTTGTCTTTTTGGTTGGTGGTAGCTGGTCTGGTAACAAAGTGAAAAGGAGTGCAGTGGTTTTTAGGGAAACCTTTGGATAGATGGGAAGTAAACAAGATATAAAAAGTAATATTGAATTGTCGCTTGTCACGCACTATTCCGGTTCTAATCTCTGGGTGACACCTTTTAGCTCATTTAGCCTGAGCAAACTGTCTACGTCTACGTCTTTGTCATTGTTAACTCAATCCCAGTGTTATCGTGGTAATGGGGATACTTAATTGAATTTCATGTACTTAAGCTCACTGAAGTAGTCTTGGTAGGATGATGATAAGATGTGTATTATAAATGTATACTTATACATATATGGGCTTAGTTTTTTATGTCACAGCTTACTGCACCTTCAAATCGTTTTCTCAGGTGAAAATCGTACATTAATGCTCAACGTCACGCACATACCACAGCCCATTTTGTTCAACAGAGTGTATGATGAACTCACTTTTAATAATGCTGTATACTTAAGTATATCTTCCCAGTTTGCCAACAAGTGACTGGGTGTATCCTTCATCGTCATATCTGTTTTATATGATTTGAATGTTATATAAATTATTCATTGTATTTAAGTTTATTAAAAAGTTGGGTTCCGTCTGAGGTTTCATACAATGGCATCCTAACAACAATGCTACAAAAGGCAAGCAACTTTGGAGAGTAAAACTTTATTTTCCTGAACCATTCTCAGAGTCGTGTCTGTTTGCATAGAGCTAACCAGATGGGATATAAAGATTGTGTCTTGTTGACAATTTAATGAGCTCATGGACACCAGAGTTCATTTTGGAACATTGTCATCCTAAGCAAATAGTGTCGGGAAACCTTTTATTATACTTAACACTAACATGTCAACCTTTTCAAAACTGTTTTCCGGCAAATGAGTACAGGCTTGACAAATCTAAAGCAAATAGCAATGAAACCTGTGGGGACAAAGTCTCTGTCATCATGGATATAAATAAGGATGTACATTACAAAATAGTTCTTGTTGTTTTGCTACAATGACTGCTTTTGCTTATCATCCTCATACACCATTTGCAAAGAGCAAAACGGAAATAAGTTCGGAGGAAGTAGTAAAACATTTTGGAGGTGGTATCCGCCTTCTTCTCTAGTTTCATTTTCAATAATAATAGAGATGATACGATGCGTGCAAACAACTCAACATTCAAAACTTCTTTATGTGTAAAGCGCCCTAATTCTTGTAATGATAGGATAGTTATTCACGCATGCATACCAAAACTCAGACTGCAAGTCGGTATTATTTTCACAAAAACGAAAAAGTGCATTGACGCATTCATGGCTTGGTGGTATAGATAGAGATAGGTAGAGCTAATTTCTACAGATGACTAATTCTTGCCACTAACGTTACAAATGGAAACGCATCTCAACTCATTTTTAGTGCAATGACTGTACACAACAATTTACGCATGGCGAATGTTTGAATTGGATGTAATGTTTGTGGGGATACACCTGCCAGAAAAGTTACAGCGAAAACATGAAGTCCATCAGACAGATTCTTGCAACAATGTGATAAACTGTGAATGCTAAGCTTTGTTTTGAGTTTGGGTTCTCAACTTTGAGTTAACGACACTATGTTGAAGATCAGGTATGTAGGAAACCAACAAGGAACCGCAATATTCAACAGCATTGGCATATTTCGTTTTGTTTAGCCAACTGTTTGTCAATATAAATTGCTGTCAAGTTTCGGATTGAATGGCTTCAAACTGACGGCACAAGAAAGTGCAAATGAAATCGAAGCAGTTATATGAGAAAATAAAAAAAGGAAGTATGTCTAGCATGCAGAATTCACTTTCAAGTGGAAAAAGTTATTGGCATTTATTACTTTTTTGCGTCTTGATAAGATACAATCTACTACTAATCATTGACTTATTACCACCACTTTGTCAATTGAGGATGATGGTCTTAATCGGGAAAATGGCCAATAAGGAAAACTAAGTGGAAGACGACCATGACCACATCCTCGATATTTGCCGTAATAAAGAAAGTACAACAAGTAAATCATAACAATAAAGCGGTATGAAGCATGTTTTCTACCACCGTTGAGAATTCATTTGCATGCTTACTATATCAGCGGCTTGTCACTAGAAGCATTGCACTGGTACTCACAATAATCAAAGATGATGTTGATGACGAAGTGGTGAAGCCCATAAGCGGTCACTTGACATTGATAAATGTCTGTGATCAAAATCATCACGTGCATCTTACACTTGTTTATATGGGCCACATAGCTACCAGCGTTTTTGCGGACCGACTACAGCTACTACTCACTGGTAGTAATAACAAAGCTAATGTTGTCTCACACAACATTTTTTATGCTGCCCACAATACCATTTTTTATTGGATACATGTTAAGTCCGTCCGTTCCGACATATTATTTGGCAAGCTAAAATCATCTTCTTTTGGGTTGAGTTAGATTAGTTGTGAGTTTTATGAAAATAGGTTATTGGATTTCGTTTTTGTTTGAGCTCACTCAAAATTTGTTCAAAAGACCCCATGCCAGCACAAAAAACTGACACATGCGAAATATGACTTTTTCAATGAGATTTGACAACACATCCGCCTTTTCTGAATATTTCAGTCTTAGCCTGTCAGTTTGATGATGTGGCTCAAAGAAAAGATGATTATTACAATCGACAGGATGACGTAGCTGAACCTTCCAAACATTTATAAATCTATTTAAATGATAATCACGACTGTTCCCGTGGCTAGTTACTAATAATATCTTGTCTCACACATAATATGTTGGTTCAGTGCCTCCCATGAAGTTTTCGGGAATTCTATACCAATCCTTTCCTCAATGTATTTGTGAGTAATAAAGGCTAAATTTCATCGTGATTCATATTATATTTTATGTGATTTGATGTTATTAGACTATTACTTTTTTATAGAAAAATACACAATATCTTTTTCTGTTCATTACATTAAAATGATGATAGGAAAATCTTGTTGTTGGTTATACTAGCTCAAGAAATTGGCAAAAAAATTTGTTTCTGCTCACAAAAACTCATGCACATGTCACAAGGTTTTTATGCAAAGTAGTAATAATCGTCTTGAATGACTGAAATTGCTTATTTTGTATTCATAGTGAAGGAACCTATCACAGCAGATTTCCTAGAACAACTCATCATGATTTTCATGCCACCAACGAGCAGAGTATATTATATAACGTTGTAAATCACGTCTGCCTCCCCCATTTCCATTGTGCTTAACGTCTCTCGGAATCACATTACCTCACGTGGTTTTTATTGATTCATAAAAGTAAAAACTATGAGCTTTAAACGCCATCCAATACGAGACCCAATCTGGGTATAAATCAGTTTTATGCTTATTACAACACTGCCCTCTTACAGCCCTTCAAAACGGCATCTCTTATGTACAATTTGCTGAGTTTAAATTTACTGTGCTCTTTCTCATTTAAATACGTTTGTAATTTTTGGTGGAATTGTTTTACTGGTGGACGTCATAAACTGTATTCTACTGTTTCATGTTACCCATGCATGAGTAGCTCAAAAACAATGTAAAATCAAAACGAGAATCACAAATTTCTAGTTAATAATCACGATAACGGAATCTTATCCTTAAAGTATTTACAAACTAAGATTTTTAATAGGTTGTGCAATTCAACTTCAACTCGCCGCATAGATAACGGACTACTGATACCTATCTCAAAGATATATGGATGTTTCATAGATGTTTTAGTTGCTTAGGCGCATTATGGTTCATTCGATGCTTATCAGTTATCAATAACAAAACCTTATTGCGTAAACGTAAAATTTAAACTTGATTACATAAAGAAGCTATTAGTTTTTCTGTTGAATCGAATCGTTCATATTTTAATACCGTGAGACTTTAACAAAATGTTAACTTATTTTTGACTTTTTCGACGATTTTTGTTCACTGGGCTCAATAATCCATTTAAAACACAAATCCCTGCATGAACTTGAACCTCCAATAAAATTGAGAGTGGTCCGCTACTAAAACATTTGAGTTATTTTACAAGCTTTATTTTTAACAACTATTTGGCTCCAAACCAAACTTTATTATATGCACAAGTATAAAATCTTTAAAATATTTACATGTTCTAATAATTTTTTTTCGAATGTACTGACTGGGCATACTCAAAGTACAATTTTCAGGATGGAATGGCAGATAAGAAAAAAACACGAATTGAAGGGACGCATTTAGGGAACATAAACTACATCAATACAATTCCTGGCACTGACACTTGGTGCTCTAAAACGAGGTCGTCATGCTTTCTAATAGGTACAACTTCCAAAAAAATGCTTTGTCTTGGTGATATAGTTTTTTTTTTGCTTTTGTTCGGCTAATCATAAATTCATTGGGTTTTATGAGACAGTAGAGTAAAACGCTTCAAAAATGCATACAAGTATACACTTATGGGTCCAGTTGTAGTATATATTGCTGACATTAACTGCTAACGAGTTAACGTATAATATTTGAAAGGGAAATGAAAAAATATAACGTCAAGAACTTTGTTTAAGGGCTCAGCAGGGAATCAAAATGCTGTGAAATGGTAGAAGGCCATTATTTGATCAGTGATAAAATGCAACCAAAAGAAGATAACGAATAAGCAAGACCTTTCCCCATTTAATAGGACAGAACTAACGAGTAATGAAGTGCTCTAATAACGAACACAGTAATTGAAATAATTAGGTTAAATATCCAGCTGCTTAAAAGGATATATTAGAGGTAGGTAGCTATTTATTACAGCAGTGCATACGACAATCCATTAGTTGACGCTTAGTTTTCGTTGTTTTCTTATCCACAAAATTCCTCTATTCTTTGAAATTAAAATATGTTTGTTCCACGCAGTTGATGCAGACTTTTACTCACGCAGGTTTTTAAAGCATGTCAGTTTTCAAACATTTCACGCATTTGCTCGACACTGGAATGCTTGAAATGAGATTTATCACGAGTTTGGAAATAAATTATGTTTATATACATGTTGTAACTCACGTACAAGAAATACTATACCCCGAAATTGTAGGAGGATGCGATACGTGCATATTTTATAACAAATTCCCTTTTTGCAGGGTATTTTCACTCCCCTGTACAAATAGATTTTTTAATGAAGACAGTTTTTGCTATAAAACTGCTCCGCCACAACAACACGCTCCCTTTACACATGTTGCTGTCAGTGTTACACAAATTCCGAAAAGCAGTTGGGTACCCTGTAACTAAATTTGACAAGGGAGCTAGGTGTCAAGAAAACTTTCAGTAACCTGATCTGAAATCTATTATGGATGAGGTTGAGGAAAACCCGTGGTGGCAAGGCAACTTTAATAAAATTTTAATGTAGGCTTTTCCTCTCGAAAAGCAAGGTTGAGATGCTTTTGTCTTTTAAAGGCATGATCGGGATGAACCCATCCAAGTATTTGGGTGCTTGTGCGATCTCTTCAGAAATAGAATCCATTAAAGAGAAATAAACTCTAATTATTTGCAATGGTTTTTCCCATGTCATTCATGTCAAGAGAGCAGTAAAGTCAGACCAGATGTATCGCAATGTCGATCTGATTTTATAACTTGGATTACGAAGTTACAGACATACTTACATGTGTAGATATACTATACTTTTTGGTGCGTGTTGTGTATTACCGTTTCCACGGGAAAGAGTTGGCGCACGCTAATACAGCAGTCAACTTTGCACAAGCCAAAAGCCAATTCCTGTTTCCTACTTTTTTCTTATGTAAAAAAGTAGGACTTTCACGTGCGATTCTAAACCTGCATAATGACTGGATGTGATGTGATGTCGGAGAACACATGCTCACGCACACAAGGTTCTTGTTCTTTATGAACATAACATTACGTATGCATGGAAAGAAAGACTATGGTGGTAATCAATCGTGCTATGTAGCACAGCATAAATTTTATACTTCCGTTGTTATACTTGGTAGGATAATATGTACGTTTTACACTTTAAATTTCGTAATTTATCATGCGTACACACACTCCATGAATTTAAAACCCTTTTAGTAGTTATCATTGCTTGTTATTCCATGAATTTTGCCAATGTTACACATTTTTGTTGCCGTTATGTCTGGTATGCATTTTCGGCTTGTTTCATTTACGTTGAAAAATTTTGCTTTGCGATGCACAACATACACATGGATCGAGTCTAAATCTCACTGCTTCAAACTTACTAGGCAACCAGAAACGGAGTAAAACGAGTGAGAGTAAAACTACTTGACTTCATCTCAATGAGACACGCTTCCATGAAATTCCAGCAATTAATATTATTTTCTTTAAGTCATATACACCTAGAAAAAAAAGAAACTAAAACGGGCAAACGTGGTGGATATCCTTCTGCAAATCATGCAGCCCCTTAACTGTAGGTTGGTTCGGTTGCCTGCTGATGCTGTTTTCAAGCTGTGACTGAGTGAGAGGAAAATGAGGACACTGTATGCATTGCCGTACGTGTAGATCATGATGACTGCTGTTGTGTAGATCCAAGTAGTTAAACCTATTACGGTTCTGGGTAAAATTGGCGATGAGCAAAAATTAAGTGCGTAGTTCTTTTGTGACAGTTCAGCTACCATACTTCTTCCTCTTGCTGATGTATGTAACTTAACAGCACATTTTTCCAAAGATTCTTTCAATGATTCTCACTCATTCTTCACTCACACAGCTGTGCGTCTTTTGCAAAAATAATTCCAGACCCAGGAAAAGTCTCACATTTAGATAGGTAATTTGCCTGAGATAAGGAAACATATACACGTCAGGGTAAAACTTAACCTTTTAGAAATAAACTGTCGGAACGGAACAGAAGACAAGGGTTCAATTTCTTTTCCTCGAGGAAACACATGGTGCTACCTTTCTTGAAGATTTCTTCTCATAAGATAAATGTCTATATTATAGATAATGTATGGGCTAAAAATGTTCCATAATAGCTGACTTCTCTCATTCTCTATTAAATATAGAAGAGAGAGATATATATAAGGTTGCACTCCCCCTAATTGCAAAGTTGAGATTAGATTGGATATTAAACCCACATAATGTAGAAGCACGTGCATTCATCTGAAAACAGATTTTGACTCGATTGTTTGATCCTTTTTCTTGTTGAAACAGCTAATGGGATTTTAAATGTATGCAGAAGGGTTCGTCGGCGAACGGAAAAACTTATCAGGGACTCTGAGCAAGCAAACCGTAATTTTTCTTACAACCTTTACCTTTTTGCAAGTTATAACGAGCTACAGTTGCCGCTGAATCCTCCCATCTCGCAGTTTAATTAGTGTGCTGAAATAGTAAATGAGTTTATGACTTTTGGGTACAAAGCCGCAAGTCATTAATTTACGTGGTGAGAAATCAGCAGAGATGTGCTTATCAAATCGATTAATTTCGAAAGACTGGTAGGCTGACTATTTGCCGAACTAACTAACTGAGTTGAAGCACAAGGCGTGGTCCACTCTGTCACACCATGTCTTTTTTCTCAAGATATTGCCTAAACTTTGCTAATAGCAGAGTCGAACGAAACTTCCTTTTTGTCATGCTTGCTTAAGATTAACTATCCGAGAGGGTATGCTTTCATTATCATCAAGACTTGACATGACTATGTGACTTTGGTGCGGTGCTATTTGAAGCTTTGAGGGAAGCATCGACAATGGGAAGAATGAACATAGAACACACAGCTATAATTTCTTGTACAATATGTTGAATGAAGATTACCACTAGTACCTTATTTCTTTTGACCATCTTCGGTGGTTTCGGCATGAAGCTAACTATGTATTTTAAAGTTCATATCCGCAATATTATTTTTCTCTAACATTTGGTACAAGACCGCATAATACTTTTACCTAAATTATGCACATGGCAGCTAATCGGAAAAAAATGTTTCAATTTTTCTGATAATCCCATTCCACCATCCCAAAACGATCCGATGCGGTAATATATAGATGGTAGCTACAAACCGAATCAAGTTCAATGTATAACATCCTTATAGCCAACGAACACTAGAAGCAAATGATTTTCTTATCAGGAATCTATTTCTTCTAAACAACCGGCATATATCAAATTGTTCATATCTGAAAATGTCAGGATTAGGAAGAAATATACGCACGAATTAAAACAAATAAGTTTTTTATGTTGCAAAAAACCGAGTTTAAACTTTGCAAGATCTTTTTACATTATCGAACGAATGAGATTAAAATTTTTTGCTCAGGCATGTATGCGTAATCCTGAGAGACAGTACGGTAGTGGATGCATAGCGTATATAATGATGGTAATGAGCCTCGTTTGAAAGGCTTGTTTAGTACGTATTTAATGTATATATACACAATTTGAAAAACAAGATGATAAAGGAGATGATGATGATGAGAAATGGATATAAACTGGCTCAACTCAGGCCTCATCTTCTTCTGTTTCTCGTACAACAACGTATGTGTATCGCACACATAATTATTTTTGGTGTAATATATGAAGAGTAATCAGAAATGACGCTGTAAAATTGCCGTGTAGCATTACTCACAAATGTATCTCGCTTTTAAATTGCGGAGTTCCCATTTTTATTGCAAATCTAAGACATACAGAGCTTTACCTACATGCATACAAGCTCATACATACATTACAGCTCGTACGTGCAAGGTGGAATGGAAGAAGTAATCAACTCATATACTCACACAAGTTTGCATGCAACTGAAGACAGTAAGTATATCAGATCAGTATTTAATATCTCTTTTGTGTGTACTTCTGCAGCTCTGCTCGTGTACATAAGAAGAAAAGAGAGATTTCCTAAAGCGTGAAAAAATCTTTTCGGTGTCGTAAATTTCTAAATTTCTTCACAAGACTTCCTTCTTCATAAAAAGATCGTGTCTTTATTTTGCCTGGCGTAGCAGAAGACTCACTGTCTCTGTCTGTGTTGGTGGTATGCTTTTTGATGATGACGTGCTCCCATAGTAGCGCATCAGCAGTGGCAGAAACCGTGGTGGAGTCAATTGCCTCATATTGGGATTGCCACCGCATTTACACACTGAATTTATAGTTCTGACACTGCTGCACTACATTACAGAGATCTCAGATCACATCGCATCACATATATTGAAGTATGTATGATTCGGAAATGTGCTAAAGCTGAGTCAACATCTAAAACTTTTAGTTGTAGT
Organism: Orchesella cincta; assembly: GCA_001718145.1. Classification (NCBI taxonomy): domain Eukaryota; kingdom Metazoa; phylum Arthropoda; class Collembola; order Entomobryomorpha; family Orchesellidae; genus Orchesella; species Orchesella cincta. The sequence goes on along the minus strand of LJIJ01000328.1, from coordinate 109,549 downwards.
TTGGGGAACTCTGCTCGAGTACGAAATAATCAAATCAGCAACGAATACGAGCTTACGTTCCCTTCATTATAGACAAAAGTATGCATTAGTCTGATATTGTAAAAGCACGTTTTTATACTCAAATCAGAATACATTCCAATATCTGCTTATCTAGTGCTTGAAGTGGCGAACAATTTTTGTTTGTCTTCCCTTCTTTCATTCCTTTTCTCATCCGTTCAAGAGAACCAACAATTGCAATGTAATGCATTTAAAATGATGATGAGGAGGAAGAAAAAGGAAAGAATGAAAGAAAAATGTGAAAAGGAATTACAATAGTAATAGTACTGCATGCAAGCAAGGATGCTGCTGTTGTTTCTATTTTACTGTGGCCATAGCCCGCATCACATCACATCTTTACATCCTCATGTATATTCTTGCAATCTCATCTCATCTCTTTTCCTATTATTGCATCTCTCTGATCTCTTTACGTCGTTGGGGTACATTACTACAACTTCAAAACTGGCAAAGGGCTGTTAGAAAAGTTCAATTCAAAAACTTTACTAATAAAGTTTGTTTTACACTGCTGTGTGTGTTTGTCTATGGGCCTTCTCCACTGCGAAATGTCTGCGTGTTCATCCACATACATCTTTTCGAGCTCGTATTTACACCAACTTTGAAAGATGGATACATAACTTTGAAAGTCAACAGCAGCAGCAGCTAGAGTTAGAGTTAGTCAGCTTTTTGATCCTTAAATACAAATACAATATCTAGCATTTACTGTGGGGCTTGCTCACTGCATAGCCTTACTCGGCTCACAATGAGTTGCCTTTTGGTTCTCTCTCTTTTTTTCACTCAGAGTGGATCACAGGAGTGTATGTTAGTGCCGACACTACTATAACTTCTCTTGCTTGATGGTTGTGGTGATGTCTAGTGTGTCTTCTTAACTACAACTTACAACTTACTTCACACAACTCGCACTCCGTGCGGCAACCCCACATACATAGTCATAGTCACTGAAGGAAAGGAAGGATTTAAAAGTTTTGGTGCAGTTCTTGGCAGAAACTGCAACTGCTAACTGGTGTTCCTTGTCGCGCTGCTGCTCTCTCAAGTTGAGATTCCCTAATCCAAATACAGGAACACACAAACATGGGTTGCGGACAATCCACTGCAACAAAGAGGATGATGGAATGAAGCTCTGGTGAACCTGTTCTCCTTGTTCCATGTGTGTAAGAAAGTATGTTTGTGAACAAGTCGTCCTCAGAAAGGAAAAGTTGAGTTATGGAGAGAGCTTTTGTTTACTCGTTGACATTACCATGACAAGTAGTTTTATTCCATGTGTGTGGCTCCACCCGGTACTCTGAGTGCATGGCATTTTGATTTACTATTCAATTAAGGAAGAACATTGCATTGCTTGTGGCAAGAACATGCATGGAACTTTTGTGTGAATTATTGATACAAACACTTTCACCAGAAAGGAGTGAACGTCGCTCCACTCTCGTTTTCTACGAGTGCTGGAAGTTTCAGTTAACTTGTTTATCTTTGTCACTACTCTGTTCGTGTGAGAAACTTTTTGTTCTTGTAAAGTCGGGAGCATTAGGAAAGATTTATAGTTTTGATACATGGTTCGTTATGGTGCTCAAATGAAACCAATTAAGGTACGAATGTGTGCTAATTAGATGGAATTGTTTTCGATGATGGGATAAATGCCTTTCTAAGATTGTGAGCTTCATTGATCCCATCTGCGCATAAATTCAGTGCCCAGTTCGGTTAACAAGACAGTCATTCAGTATTCACACATTCTTGAGATGCTCACTTCCTTAATGGGTAATGAAGTGCATTGTCACCTTGTTAGGATGTACTGCTAACTGCAAATGGCATACGTATCTTTAAACATTAAAGACAATTAATATATTAAAGAAAGTACTAATGCTGATAAAATTCCATTTCATAGCTTCCCATTTGCTCACAAGTGCTAACATTTGAAAGTAGTCAATGATCACGGTGGTGCTAAAGAGTTCCCTTCGTGGCATCGGCAACTGCAGTGAAATTATATGCATTTTGTGACTCGTGTGAGCGTACGTGAAGTTTTAGCAGCTTTGTTACAAATGCGGCGGATGTGAGCAAATCATATGAAAAAAAGAGTTTGTGCCGAATTCATGAATTCTGATCTATGACGATGTAAGTGCGACATATTTAGTGCAGAAAAAGCTAAAGGGGTTAGGTTCCACGCCGGTTAGGTTCTAACCGTGCCAACAAATTTCCTAACACAGGTAATAAACGTTTACACTCAACTCCATGTTTGATACTCGAAGCTGGGTGGTGTAAATTTTAATTAATTTTGTGCAGAGGAACGCGAATTTGTGTAAGATCGCAAATTACTTGCCGTTTTGCATGTCATGTCGTAAATGTTTGTAGTTTGTTGAGCAGCTCTTAAATAATTTTATGTTCCTTCAGGGGAGGGAGTTTCCGAAAGCAAATAGTGTTCACTCACCCGACCTTAAAATGCATATGCCCGTCCGTCAGAATATTAAAATTCAGATTCTCTAACAGTTTCAAGTGCACTTCTCCATGCTAATTAGATTCCGCTGCAATTTTCATCGAGTTAGTTTACATGGAGTGAAAATATTTCTGAAGTTTATTGCCAGTCTCAAGCTGCACATAAAGTACGAAAAATCCTTGGGAAGTTTCCTCCGCCCATTAACATGTTAGGTACAAAGTGCTGCATCGTTTTTTGGAACGTTTTCAACTCATCATCTTAAGATAAAAATATGATATTACGAACGAAAGCTCAGTCAAGTTAGTCCAGCCGCAGGCGATTAGTTTCAGGCTTGCAAAATCTCTGAATGCTAAATAGCCGACAGGATTATATTGTTATTTTTAAATTACAAGTCTTCTCAAGTACCATATTCTTACGCAACTAAAACAACAAAGGAGTTCTGTGTAATGACTTAATAGTCAGAAATGTTATTGGGGATGGATTGCCACACAAACGCGGAGAATTTGTAATTGTAAATTAAGCAGTTTAATCAAGTAGGTGTAAAGTGGACGCTTACACGTTGTATAAATCCATGTGTGTCTCATCCACTATAGGATTCTGATGAAGTGAATTAAGTACTTGTCTTGAGTAAACAAATTCCCATTCTCCTAATTGCCTCGTGGCTATCCATCGTCGTCGTCATGCTATCCTTTAAAAGTCACCTCGTAAAATGTCAACTTCGCCAAATGATTAAAGTACATAATTAACTGACATTAATCAAGATACATTACAAGCATGATGAGAGTCACTTGAATGTTTACACAATTTTTTGATAGTTTCTGCAGGCAAGTAGATCTTAAGGACCAAAGTGGTATGTAAACTCAATTATATGTATAATATCCATATGTAGGTAACTATTATGTCCAATAAACCATTTTCAAATTTGGACTGCTGCAAAGCATTTTATGAGCTTATCTCTGTTTTTCTCTGTAACATCAAGTTTACAGATAGAGAACAAAGGGACTATTTTGATTTGCGAAATGCTTCAGAGACGACCGACGATATTTGGTTTTACTTTTTACAAAATGCCACCATTACCATTTTTATCATTGTTTCTAATTCTTGTTGTCATAATCCGTTTTACTTAAATGGCACGGATGGCACTGTAATTTAATAGGATTGTGTAGTTCCCGTGCAGAAAATATATTCGGAATTGCACCAATTTTTAATGCAAACTTTGAAACTGTGCAGTTTTTGATGAGGCGATGTCCTTAAATCAATAAGACAATCAGCTTAAGATATAACGAGTGGATATAGAATTTACGCAACAAATGCCTTAGGGATCATAGGAATCTTTAGTCATTTTTATGCAGTATCTGCCGTTGTATAGCTAGCAGTTGTTTAACTGTTTTCTAAATTTGGTCTTGTTCGTTTTCGCTCAGCACAGCTAGCTAATTTAAGTACAGAGTTTTAAAAAGCCAAACTGCTTCCGGATGGGATAGACAGACAAAACCAACCTAACAATTAAACTTGCAATGCAACAAAATAGATCTAGGCCTCGTTTCACTCACCGTCATCAGTTATATATTTTTTGTCTTTAGAAGAGAGTGTGAGCGCCCCAACAACAGATCAGTGTCAATTTGTATCGTTTAAGTTGCCAAAAGCAAGAAAAAATGGAAGGAGATATTATTGGCACTTAGTATTCATGTGAATGGGCGAATTATTCATTGCACGTGAAAAAAATACGATTTCCAATCACTTTCTTTGTCACGGTGACGTGAAAAGTGTTAGAACAAAAAAACTCTGCTTGCTGCTAAGCCGATATACGAAATAGATAAGCAATATATGCACCACATTAGTTGTGATTGATCGATCCAATTTCTCATAGCGAAACCACCTAATCAATCAGCCACACTTACTTGGTCATGCCTTATCAGATAAAGAAGATGGCATAAGGGAGCGCAGATATTTTTTTTGTAATTTTATCTTCTTGATATTTCAGACCTGTGTGACTTTATTTGTTGTGGTGAGTTAGTAGAATTGCCCTGCCCAATTTCACATAACCTATTCAGAGTAACACCAAATAGCACCTGAATCTATGAACTTGATTTTGCATAATTTTTCTCCGTCTTCTTTGTGTAATTTAGATAATCTTTGTTGATATGCAAATTTCCTAATCGCCTGTAATTTGAGTTGTCCCGATGAAATCTTTGATTGCTTTTTATCCTAGTTGCAAATTAATGACCACAAACCTGTGCACAAGGCACATGTTTGCTTTGGTGATCATAATAATCATCTTAACTGCTCATCATGCCCCAATTTGGGATATTCCCAATAATCCATCTTATCAGCATCCAGATTCTCCTTGAAATGATGGGAAATGCACCCGACTTGACTTGCTACATAAATTTCATTGTCTTTGCTCCAACTTTTCTATGGTTGTTAATCACTAAATGTTTGTCACTTCAAATTCTTGTGTGTTTTGAAGTGAAGATGAGATGAAACATGACCATTGTATATTTTTTTTATGTGAATTTGCATATTATGTGACATGATTGAAGTGAAGTTATATAATATATAGGAAGAAAGTTGATGCTGTTTATTGAACTTGTTTTCTAAACAATTTCAATACTTTTTATTTTTATTATCTTCTTCCTTACAATCAGGTGCATGACAATTTTATGAATTATGAGGACTCTCAGGTGTATCCTCACAGAATTGAATAATGTTTGTTAGCAATTTTTTTGACGCTAGCATCCCTGAATAATTTGATGCGTTGGGTAACTGTATCTTTCAAAAGTGGAGTTTTCATAGGTATGGCATCTGTTTGACAATAAATTCAAAACGTGAACACGTTCTTATCATATTAGAGGTGATTTTTTCACGGGTAAACTTCCTGTTCCACCTTGTACATACAATAATTATCAATATTATTTGAAATTATTTACTATTGCTCATATAGTTTTTATGACAGTTGGTAAATCGTACCAGCTCACAGGATTGTAAAACCGACCTTGGTGTGAACCGGCAATTGTAGCATTTACATTGTTATGTTATATGACTTGACAACGTGAGGGAATGACTACAACCATGTTACCCACGCCACCTCACCAAAGTGTGAAAAAAATTATACACTGAAATCACATAAGGGAACCGTTATATCGTGTAGCCCAAACCAGAGTAAATACCACATAATTATTTACATCTTTCCTACATCGATAGGTAGTGTATGACACTACATATTAACCAAAGCAAAAGGGACATCATCCTTCCCAATGATGCTCGAAAAAATTGTCAAAACCAAAAAATAAAGCGTGTATTCATACATTCACCGCATTGGTATATCCCTTGTCGTAAACATACATTAAGGAGCTTAACAGGATTACACCAATAATACATACATACATACGTCATCATAATTATGGTCGGGTTATAAATCTCTTGTTGACATTCTACAACTCAAAAAAGTGGATCCTATCTTGTGGCGTGGTACCAAAACAGCCAGTCTTCAACCAGAGATTTCTGTTTCCCCTAGATTTCTACAAGTTGATGACAGTTGGCCAACAAAACCTTGCATATTTAAGTAGCCTACCAGTATGCAATGGACCAATTTACACAATTGCAGGGAATTGGTGAATGAAATGAATAATTGGTGAACAAGGTGTTGTTTTTTGCCAAATTGTCATACCATAAAAATCACATACAGTTAGGAATATTCAATCAACCGCTTTAGCTTGTTGCTAGTTAGTTGCATGGATGCGTAGATTTATTTATTTGTAACTCCAATTTTTGTATTTGTTCAATGTTCTTACCTTTTCCACAGTAGCTTAATTAATGACCATTCTCAATTGGTAACATTGAAAATGTTCTTCCGACAACCTGAGCTGAGAATAATAGCCACTGACCACAACACATACTATGTACGGCTACGACACGTAGAGGACTTTCGTCTCAGTAATTTTATTTTTTTAAAGTTTTCATTCTGCGGTTTTGAAAAGTTTAGACATGGTTTGAGCCATAGAATGCAATGAATGCATTTGGGTGCTTTTGGTGTGATGTGATATCATTATATTGTCGTAATAATCATGCAGTTTTTTTGTGTAAGATTTCGTGACTTCTCCCTTCTTTTTTCAACACTTTTCTAAGAGCTCATGCAGTTATGTTGACAGTTTGCTGAGCTGTTTGTGCAGAATTTAATACAGACTTCAGGCTCACATAATATCAAGACCTTATTAATGTGTTCCGCTGCAGTTTCCTTCCAACATATGAACAACGCAGCATCATTTCATATCCCGTTTGGGGGTAGTACGCTGCGACACTGGGCTGAAGACAAGAATTAAATATTTCGTTCCCCTTCTGTGCTCCGGCTGCTGCTCCACTAAAAACTTGGTTTATGTCATCATAATATGATATGCATATGAGAAATATATTGATAATGTAGTAGTTCCTGGTATATAATGAGATACGTGTCAAACCAATTCTTCTCGAGAACAAAATCTCGGGCTGTGCTGAAAGCATAGTGAATGAATTTGGGATGTCCTGGTGAGTTCGTGTGCATTAGAATGAATGAGTGAGTCACAGGTAGTAATAAAAACATTGAGAAAAACAAAAAAATCGGGGAGGAGAAGCACGTTCTACTAATATAGCCTAGTCAGCCAGCCTGGCACTCGAGAAGAGTTGGAGCTGGGCTGATAAAACCAGTTAAATCGCAAACAACTCAAAAACCAATCTTGTTGTCTTTCCCTAAGTTGCTGTTAACTTTAACCAGATTATGGTATGTGAACGGTGTTGGTTACGAATGAGTAATATGGACTGGGCTTACGAGCAACAATCGGCAAAAACAGAATGAGGTGGTGAAATGGGTTTTCGCTCTTTTTGGCAATTCCCATTGGGTTTAAAAATGTTTAAAAAAAGGAATTACCAAAAAATTCCACTTCTTTCTAGCTGGTTCCAAACATGACACCATTCAAAATAATAATGTGGGAAGTGGACGCACTTAAAACTTTAAGCCTAAAACTGATGTAAATCATGTCAATGGGTATTATCATCATCGTTGCTCTGGTGTTTGCGTTTGTTTATGTGTACCTCGTTCTCGTATCTGTTACGAACCCAACCAGGAATCTCATTCTCAGCATCAATCGTAGTATTCCACATGTCATCCAATAGTATACACACAGACTCAACAACAAGCACCACCATATCTAAAGTGATCATCGTCATCATCATCACAATGGGAAGAATTTGGCTTAATGTGTTTTATGAATGACAAAACAAATGTGACAGACATAGAGTTTTAATAAACTCATCATCATACACGCTTCTGTCAAATACTACCATTCATTTCATCTCATTCAATGTTCGGTAACTTATGTGTGATCATTTTCACTCCTAATCTGTGAACTTGAGAACAAACACAAACAGAAAGAGAAAAATAAAGGAGAGATGGATATAACCAAACCACTTACACACTCTGTTACTTTCTGCATATTATATTTACTTCATGAATTACAATTGTAGTGAGCAACAACTCATTCATAATCACTCCGACCTACCACTTACTCACATCTCTCTCTCACACATGTGAAATATGATATTGTGAACTTGCTTATTACTCGTTTTCAAGTGATAAATTGTAGTAGCTGCACAATGGTGAGTTGAAGCACTCATTTGCATTCTCACTCTCCTCAACCCAGCCAGCTACCAGTTTCGTTTTCGTTGTTATTTGTGTGATAATCAGTGCACTGCCTGCACTACAGGAGCAGCTTTGCCTTTGATAATCCCAAATAGGTTTCCCTTTTATTCATCTCATCTCAACCCTATTATTAAACACTTAAATTGTATGAACACGCAGCCACAATCTTTGCTAAAATGTCACTGATCTTGTGGTAAAGTGAAGAAAGGGAAAATGTCAAAAGTTTGCTTCACAACATTGTAAAATGTCACCACATAATATGCATCTTCTTCTACTTTTTTTGTCTGTGGTTACCACTCACAAATCTACATCATATCACTTTCCCACCCCTTTTCTACCCTACCTCTGGCTTGTAAATCTATCTCAAAAAAAGACTAATGAGTGGTGGCGTGATTTCAAATTTAGTCAAAATATTTACTTTTAGCATAAACTTTTGATTCATTTCATAAAATTTGTTTATGTTTTCATCCCTTCAAAAAAAAACTTTCTCCATCATCATTAGTATTGTGAGGATAATCATTATTTTGTCATAAGGACAAAAAACAATAAAGGAGCGCAGTTTTTTTGGAGTACAGTTTTGCACTTGAAATTTTTTCAACGAGTAAAAAAAATAACCACCAATTTACACCAGTTGAATTTTCATATGAAAGAAAAACAACTTCAAACTTTGCAGCGCAAGAAAAACGCAGTAAGGAAAAAAATGACAGTCAAAGAACTGCGCTGGGATTTATGATGATACTTGTATGATGCATGGGCACAAATGTTTTTAGCGAGCATAAAAAAGAGTACACACATTTGTTATTTCGAGCTTGAATAAATGCACATGTAGAGGAAAACTCAGAGAAAAGTAGTAATTTAATGCATTCATTATTTTTCCATATTTTATATACACCTTTGTGTCCTCCAAACAATAATGCAGTGCCGTTCCCCGTTTTCATTTTTGGGATACGCGATAATTTGTTGTGCATTTTCATGCATATCATTACCATTCATATTTAATGACGCTACTCCGAGTTTTCCTTGAAAATGACATGGTGAATCTCAATAGGAATAGGAGCGAACTAAAATATCAGTTAGGGTTTTAGAGGCAATTGATTTTTTAAGTATCACTTTTAGAAAAACGGAGCTTTTCAAATCCGCACAATTTTTCAAACAGCTCATAACATAACTTTAAATTGAAAAAAGAAGACGACGAGCCCGTGAGGTACAAAGAAACACAATGCTCACATTTTACTGACGGGAAAATAAATGTTTTTCTTTACCAGCAGCACGATACGATTTAATAATGTCATTAATGCATTCTCTGTAAGGTAGGTGCTCTCATAGTGTGTACGTCAGTTAGGCTTGGATGCAGAATCCAACGGAATCACATATATTATTTATATTATCTTTCTCTTGATTGTGTATGCACTAAAACATAAAGTAGGTTAATTGTACGCAATCCATTATATAGTTCTAGACATTAACTAAAAAAATAAAAAAGGTGCGACAGTGATGGCTGCATGCAACACACACATGTCATACAGTTGGCTGTACATGCAACACTAGGTACAACAAAAATTAAAGAATTCAGTCTTCGGCATCATCATCATTACTATGTGTCAGCGTCAGACAGGGTCTTTGTCTGCGAAATCCGTAGAGCCAGACTATAAACAAATGTTTCATGTTCGAAAATTTATTCGTGCAACAATGAGAGCAGGCATATAAAAATAATAATAATGAAAGCATAAACGGGAAACAATTCCACTTTGTCGAATGTATTTTTTGGTTTGTCTCTACCAACCTAGCCCTCCTAGCTAGAGGATAAAATCCCATTTCAGATCAAGTTTCTGGGAAGGGAGTTGCAGCTTGGAACTGCAAGTCTGAGGTTGATTTCAATACGTAATGAAGGCAATTGCACTCCTCATGGTAATGACAGAAAATCGTTGCAAGTTTATGGGTGTGCATTAATGAACTACAACCTGCCATTGTCAGGCATAAAGTGCTGAGCAATGGGCTCAAAGTTAATTTACAAAATTGTCAACACAAACATGAATACATGTGTGGTTGGATTATTATAAAAATCAAACTTTAGACCCAATGTGGAATTGAGTTTGCTTAAAAGTGAGGAACTGTAATTGAAGAGGTCATTCATGCATTAATCCTCAATGCGAATGATTATAAAGTTACTTTTATCGGGTCATTCGTCAAGTTTTTTTTGGGTAAAATGATTTGATTTACGTCGACGCAAACACATGCATTGAAGCATAGAAGCACTTTTCTTTCATTTGTCATTTTCAAAGAGTGTAATCTTGTGTCTTGAACTTACGCATGGGAATCATTAACTCTACCTCCATATTATTTACTCACCAAAGCCAATATCACCATGTGCTGTTCATCTGATTGCTGAGTGGTGATGTGATGACTTTGCATTGGTGTAAATGAATGAAACCATACAATCACGATAATGCAATTACACGCAAAACGCGAGATCACGAATTTTGTATTATTCTTCATAACTCTGTGACTCATCCTGTGAGCGGTGTTTCAAACAGTCGAAATATGAAATGAGAATATTATAAATTACAGTGCACGCTCTTTCAGTGGTAAGAATGTTTACCAATCCTATTTTCCCCATTTACCTTATTCGCAAATCTTTCATTCAATTCGTTCTCGCTTGACATGGTGACCCTGTGTGTACCTTGTATGAGCGCACATGCACATATCCGATTGATAAGGGGTTTCCCTTCCTTCCCAACATATAATATTATCACCTTTTTATTGGGTCATATAACATGTTTTTAGGAGAGCTGTGTAGATAAGCGTAACTCGAATTTAATCTTATTAACGTCATAAAGCTGACTATAATGTTTCTTTCCTTTGAGTTTTATCATAATAATTAACATTTAATGCTCACAATTACTTTATATACATTTATTATTAATGCTTTAAGATTGCATCAGTTATACGCCAATATGGAAATATTGTTGAGGCTAATTATTAAACATATTCGAAAGGTTGGTTACATGTTCTACATTGGTTGTACTTTAATGCATTTAACTGACTCCAGCGTGTGTTTACACAGTAAAGATAATATTATCGGAGGAAATCCACTAACTGTCATTGCCACAAAGTGAGAGTTTGTTTAAAAGATAAGGAATGAGAGAACTCCTCCTGTGGTTGCGCTTACGTAGACATTTCCTTCCTCAAATCATCTGATAACGTTTGCCAATTCAGATTTTTGCATATTAATTTTAATATTTTTTGCAAATTGCGTACTTGGATTCAGTTCACTCTCAAGACCACTTTATATTTCCCATGTGCATGAGAAGTGATCAAAATCAGTGTGTGCTGTACCCCCAACAGTTCCAATGTCCTTTCGATACGGCTATTTTTAAATGTTGTTGTTGACTCTGCTATTTTGGATAATGGCTTTATTTGCAACAGCAAAAGAGACAGGAAATGAAAAAAAATCGCGACTAGATTCGCGACTGCAACTGATTAGTATTGGATATATATTTTCCTACCTCCGTCACACTCCGATAAAGCTGTAAGTTGTTACTTAGCAAATGTCTGTACCGTAATGCAGTTGTTGGAAGCTGCTGGGTTGGTGCTGTTGGCGTAAAATCCGTAGTGATGCTTGAAGTTAGTCTTTTAAAATAACAACATTTTCTATAAACATAAGGGTGCAGCCAACGCTTTTTTGGCAGAGTTACCAAAAAATCATATTTATGATTGCACTAGATGTGCCAATGCATTTGGTAACACATTTAACATCTGATTTAATTTGGCTTCTATATCATGATATCTCCATTTTTTTCACGCATCATGCTGTTACCTACAATTCTGCGCCCAATTTACGATGAGATACATACACGACTGCTCACAATTGTTTAATTTGTTCAACATGGGGATTGGAGACTATAACTGTATGCAATTATTGCTCAGGATACCCAATAATTGTGCAGATAATATGTGTCGTATCGTATCACGACACGCGGTTAGCATTAGCATCATCAACTCAGAGTTATAATGTAATGTGATCTTATGCAATACTTCCTTCCTTCCTCTACTGGCCAATAATAATGTATTACAAAGTGTATAGCGATTACTGGATCTGTACATTTGCGGACACCATAGTTATAGCGTACCAGAGTAAGACCTCAGGGCGACCGTTGAACTCTGTTTATACTAGGTTTTTTTACTACACCATCACAACTCCCGTGCTCAATAAATCAGCTAAATAAAGATGAGCAGAGTGGGAAAACACAACTAACCTACATTTAATTCAATAGAGGATCTGAAAAGAGTTTTTTGTTGTAGTTGATGATGATGATGATGGCAATGATGTGATCATAAGTTGAACTCTGTTTTCTCGTGCTATTAGTTTTCACATATGGTTTCTGTTCTTTTCCCTGAGCATACGGCTAGTTATTTCTGATGCCAGATTCAAACATATTATGTGCCTCATGAAAACTGTTGCTATGCGTATATTAAGTTCAACAACTACAAGAATGAAGGTTGTAATAGGTAGGGAAAGGGAAATCCCATGCTGTACAATAAATACATTTATATTGGAGCTGCTAAACTCCTTTTTGTTGCTTAACTGCCTGCTTGGCTGTCAAGGCTTTTCCTTGTACCAGGCCAAGTTAAGTCAGGAGATGTGAAAATGAGTCTGCTTGTCTGGTTGCCAGAGTTTGTAAACATGTTCTGCGTAGTGAAACGGATCATGCAAATAGCATGTCATGCCAAAACGAACACATAAAAAGTTGTTTAAAAGCACATGCTTTTGCTACTGCTTACACATGGGTTGTTTGTAATAATCCTAATCCTGCGTAGAGAAGATGCTTTCAATGTCCCAAATGAAAGTTCTGCCGGAACGCTGCGTTTAATTGGATTGCGGTGGATGAAAAACAATGTAGATGTGAAAGTTGATTTTGTTTTATTGCGATTGTGATGACGAGGACGACTCCTTTATTCTGTAGGCTGCGGAGGGAGGGCTTATAAGTCATAAATCATAGGGTTTGGAATTGTTTAATTTTAGTTTGTCCACTCTTGTGACAAATCCGGTTAAATGAGAAAAACTAAGTCGTGGACGAATAGGTTTATAGCTGCTTGCATTTAACTGATTGTGGGATTGCCCCAGTTATGCATCAACACATTGCTCATCGCAATTTTTAAAAATATTCAAAAGAACGTCATCACTTCAAGGCTCACTTATTGAATTAAATAAATCTGACACAATATTTGGTGGAAATTTCAGATTTACTCGAATTTAAATCATTGAAATGCATTCAAACAATATTATGTATGGAATGGGATTTTACACTTATTTTAAAATCATTTTTTAATCTGTTACAGGTAGGGGCTCGCTTACTAGCCAGTCCAATGGCAGCCAATGACAACCACTTTGCTTTGAGTAGCCACTCCGGTGATAAAATTGACGACGAAAGCTTGCAAGTCACAAGTGAAAGTCTGGGTCAGCTCGTGTGCATCAGTGGGGTTCAAACTGGCGTATTGAGATATTTTGGGGAAACTCATTTTGAAACGGGCATATGGTGTGGTGTAGAGATCGACCTCGCAGTTGGAAAAAACGATGGCAGCGTCATGGGAGTTCGTTACTTCACCTGCAAAGAAAAGTTTGGGATATTTGCACCCCTATCAAAAGTGACACTTGTCCACTCGCCTTGTGAAAACCCTAGCTTAATGAAACAAAACTCAGGAACAACACCAAACGAGTCTTCAACCCAACTTGCTCCGCAGCCAGATGAGAGCAATAGACCAAAGACTTTACCAACATCACGTACAAATGTCAAGCCTACGCAGTCAGAATCTGCACCTGTAGCCCCAGCTACAACCCCAGTAACAGAGGATAATTACTTAGCTACATTGAGTGCTAAAAGACTGAAAAAGGAGAGCAAGCGAGGGAAAGACGGTCATCGTCTTAATCAACAACTAAAGAAAAAGCGGAAGTTGGATTCCTGCCAGAAAGCTTGGAGTGCCTCATCCAACGCCAAGTGTCCTACGTCGATTATGTCCCACAATGTTGACCTTCCAAATCTACTAACAGTTAAACTGAAAGATGAAATTCTTGGAGGTGGCTTTGCAAGCAGCCCTTTGTATTCTCCTCCTGCAACATTCAAAGATGGATTCACGGCACGTCTCATTTCATCAACTCCATCTGCTCCTGCTGATAGAGCGGCTGTGTCACGTCTTGAGAGATTGCGATATGAAAGAAGTAATTATCCTTCAACACCAAAATCATCTAGAATCTTGGATGCGGAGTTAGATCAAGTGGCAGCAACGGTGGATGATTCTGATGCGAGCCAACTTTCTCCTGCTGCTACTCCTTGTGATCCACGTCAAGACATGAATTTACCTGATGCATTCACATTGCCCCAACCACTATCATCATCTCAATCAACCACAACAGAAGTTGATGCTACCCAAGAGGAAGGAGGAGTCCTTTCACCAAGTAGCTCTACGAAGGAGGACACAAGCTCTGATGTGTTGAATCTCGAATCATTCCCTGCCAAACGTCCCAGTTCAATCAGCCTGTTTCCAGGATTCTCTTCGGAGGAGTCTTCTGAGCTAGGGATATTTGGTGTGTCAACACCAGAGTTGATAGGTGGAGATAGTGCATCCCTAGCCTTGTCCATTCCAACGAGTTGCTGTAGCTCTCCAGAAGTGCTTGACAATGAATCCAGCCTCGGGCTCCTGACCCCCAGTCATCTGCAGGACTGCTGGAATTCAAATACGAATGATGAGGATCTCTACCAACATCTTCGCTCCCCTTCCGTGGATGATCTGGAAGAGTTTGAGGAAGAAGATAAGACAGTAGATCAAGACCTCCCTGATCAAGTTGGTCAAGCCCCGGATAATTTCAGAATGATGAGCAACAGCTACAGCGGCTCGTTGCATGTTAATAAAAACGATGGACTCGGCTCTTCTCATCTTCATCACCATCACCATCATCCAATGCATCACAGTTTGCATGAGGAGCTGTCCAACTCAACAAAAGTTAAAAGGGACAAAACTTACACTCAGCTTCCCACTGTTCCCAATCTGAATCAGTCATCATCAGAGCTGCCGCTCCATCAGCAGCAGTTACATCAACACCAGCCTCATCATCATCACCATGCTCCTCTCAGTTTTCGTGGCAGTGGGAGTGGAAGCGGAAGTGGATACTGTGCAAGTGACCCATTTACTGACTCAGATTTCAATACAGAAAGTGAAGCGGATCATGATGACTGTAATGGATCTGGTGGGGTACACATCAATCCCACAAGTTTAAAGCATCGGAGTGCCAGAGTTATTGACGGAGCTCTGTATACTAGTCACCACGGGAGCGGGAGCTCTTCCCTGCATCAACATTTGCTGCATAGGCAAGAGGCTTCGGATGGTGTTGGAGTTGGCAAGTCCATTGACATGATTTCTTCATCAATTTCCGTGTCCGTCTCCTCCACGTCGGCATCCGCTTGTGCTTCAGAAATGGAATCCAGCGGGTTTTACTCTGATGCTTCGGAACGGAATCCTTCAGGTGGCTCCATAATGTCAGAAAGCGATGGCTATCGTTCCTCCCGTCATTTGTCCAAATCATCCAGCGACTGTGATGACTCTGTGGCTTTAAATATGGGTATGAAAATCATGCCATTAAGACCATTAACACAATCCGATGACTCAATGGGTTATAGCACCGAGAGAGACTTTGGGGAAATTATTTCCGGCAGCTCCCTCTGCGAAGGATTGTCTAGCTTTGAGGCTCCCTCATCCTTACTAAGCGAAACGCTAACGGAAACGATAAGACAGACATCAATAGATCTAGAAGAGAGTCCAAGCCCGGATAAAGTAGCGATCGTAAAAACGTATCCGGCGACAGTTGAATACCAAAATGAGCGTGGAAAGAATACTAATGTTACGAACACTAATGGGGATCAGATAGTCCCGAGTATGATGACCTTGCCGAGAGAAGGAGGAGATATATGTGAAGCAATGGAAGTTGATGGATTCCCGGAATATGGGGATAATCAGGAGGGTGCGAACATGATGGCTCATTCGACCGGAAAGAAGGAAATGGGAACGTTGAACAATAATGGAGCAGAATTCGCAATGAAAGCCAATGGGCAAACCAGTCCTGCTAACTTTAGCGGTGGTAGCAATAGTCCAAATAAAGATGTGATGATAGTACCTTCGTCATCAGTTTCATGTTCTGCACAACCAAGACAAGACATGAATAATGTGATGTCTGTAATTGAGCCCTTGGCAACTGTCTCCGGAACTGGTGAAAGTAACAAAGGGATTGAAGCCACCCAAACCGCAGCGAATAATAAACTTGGTGCTAGTCAAGAACCAGTCGTAGAAATGGATTTGGAAGATGCAGGAAACAGTTTTGCTCATGAAACAAGTGATGAAGTATTCCGGAGCGATTCTTTGAGCGCTGGATCCAGCCCAGCAACATCACCTCTTAATGCTACTGTAGTTGCCCTCAATGCCACAGCTCTCCACGGTAATTCATTTGATGCTGGAGTTAATGCTGCGGTTCTGGGTGGTGGTGGTGGTGGGTTTGCATGTATGCGTAGTCAAAGCGTTAATTGTATTGCTAGTCTAACTTCCTCCACTTCTTCTGCATCTACAGTGACAGCCAAGAGTTGTGTCACAACTGGAGGGCAGCATGCAACGAGGAGCAAGAAAGCGACGACTTTCACCAAAAGCGGATTGTCTTCAAAGAGTCGCATCCCATCATCAGATGCAATTCCCGTGCTGTGTGGGAACACAGCTAAAGCCAAAGAAGCCAAAACCAAAACCAAGGGCACATCAAGAAACGGAATGCTAACTAGTGCCAAAGACAGTGGCTCCAGTAAATCCAGTAGAAGTCGTCAAGGTGGGATTGTCACTGCGTCGGATAGTAGCTCTTCTGTTGCTACCAACATAACGAATTCAACGACTAATGTTTCGTCAACCACACTTGCGGCTGAGCAGAGCTCTGTTGCATCTGCCTCAACAACTGGAAGCGGGAGCAGCAGTCGTCGATCCAGTCGAGTATTGGCCGGCAATGGGAAAGCTGCGAGTGGTGGTGGAACTAGTGCTCGAAACAAAACTATAGCTGGGTCTGGAGTAACTAAAGGTAGTAATACCAGCACGAACAGCTCGATTAATCCCACAATTTCAGACCTCAACAAGAGTAGGTCAAAAGCAAGCGTGCATGGAAGCACACGCAGTTTGGCAAGTGTTGGGCTGGCTCCCTCTGGGCCGTCCGCCGTGAGCAAGTCGTCAACAAGTCCAGCATGTAAGAAGAACAACAAATGGGACGCTGTCATGTCCAAGATTGCTGAGACAAAGCATAAGACAATCAACGTGAAAGATATTAAATCTAAAGTGTTCAATAGTGTCAAGTCTGCAGGAAGTGGGACAGGAAATGTATCTTTACCTGCTAGTGGTAAGATGATGAAAGGGGTGAAAAGTGCATCAAGAACCACTCTCGCAGATCGAAGCAATGAAAATGATCCCCTTGTTCCACCGGCAATTCACCTTCGGCAACATCATTTCTCGTCGAGAAGCTCCACAGTGAGTGACTCTTCTTTGGATGATCAACCACATCGCGGTCCACCACCTGTCAAGCACCGTAAGTTTTATTTTAGCTGTCTATCCAACTTCCAACTCAAAGTCATCCACGCTCTGAAAAATCGGAATAACTTGCGCAAACCATTGAACTTTAAACAATATCCCGAATGCAGATAACTATCAGTTTTCACAATTTGTGAAAATTCTATAGAAACCAGATACGGAAAACGTATTAGTCATGAGGAAAAAGACAGATTGCATCAAGCACCTGTTTAAAATGCACCACTTACTTTTGCACCCTGCAATAAATCTGAAATCGGAAGCAGTTTACGTCACTCACAAGTGCATTACATGCTGGTATGAATACCTTCACAATATATGTACGTGATAATGATACAGCCATACTTGACTGTTATTCCGTACTTTGATACATATTGCTTTCCCTTTCAAACTCCCTAATACTTTTACATATACATACTAGCAGACAGGCATATAAACCTGCAAAAATAAGCCTTTCTCGAGGTTACCAAAAGGGAAAGAGCTATTTCGTAAAATCAGACTAGACTGTCCCATTTTCTCCACTTTCTTCCATTTCGTTTATTTTATTTATATCGCACTTCAGGCAAATGTAGTAATGCAAACCAAGTGGAAACCCCTCAAATTACGGTAAGATACTTACTTTTGTCAAACTGTTTGATGTTTGATGCATCGACTCTATCTAACTTTCATCTATCTAGCCAAATGTTGAAATTTGCGAAGCATTTCTGCTTTCCCTTACTAAAAAAGCACATTTTGTGGCAGTTACATAAAGTAAGAATGGAAATAATCAATCACCTGGCTTGGTTTGTATATATCGCTTCATTGCTTTTTCGAAGCGGGCATGTGTGTACATATGCATATAATATGGACAATATAGGTAAACGCCGACAGCAAGAAAACTGCTCAAATGCACTTACTGTAATAAGAGCCGCGGTTGCCGTTGTAGTTGGGGCTTAAACTCAATAGCTTTTTCGGCACAGTCAAGTATGTCAATTTTCATACTTCGCCATCTGAACATAAGCTTTTGATTACTATGTAGCGGCGAAACCTATAGTAATTTACTTTCTCCTGTCGTTGTTGCATGTGATGTGAACCACTTGGTTGGCTTTCCATGCTGCCGTGTCGTTGCTCTACTATAATAGCGCTAGTAAATCAATACGACTAAATTGTGCATGCCATTGCTTGAGTTAATGTATTTTTGCCTTCTTATGAGGATTCATATATATATGCATACCCACATAGATTGATGGATGGGAAAAGATGGTTTTGTTAGCGTTCTTTTTTTGCACGTAACTAGTAGACACTTTGAATTGACGCGAAAGTAGTCTGTTTCCAGATGTGAGCTTTGTACGCTGCGGGCTGCTCCCAAGTTTTCATTTCTAACTTACAGCTCCTTCAGACTGAATCCCTTTTTCCAGGATTTCAAAGAAGGTGATTTTAATTTCTTTGAGGGAAAAGGATCAAAAACTCCTACTTGAAATCGATTTTGAAGTCTTTGCTTGTGCAAATAACTCCAAGAAAGGTGGTACAGTTTATACTTGGATAACCACATACTTTCACCATTTCAATTGCAGCTTTCCTTTTAATTGGAATTCTAGAAATAATATTGGATGTTGGGCTTAAACCGACACATTGTTAGCAACCAATCTTGTTAGTTTATGGTGTGTCTTGCCGTTATAAAACATGGTTGCCACCAGTCATGTTTTTTATTAGTTCTACTCTACTAATGGATTCATAATTAATTTGTGGAAGTCAAGGACACATTTGGAATGTTAAGCGAAGTAAGTAATGTATTAAAGGATTTCCCTTAATTTGGAATCGCACGCACAACTATGTACATCGTGGGCTTTCATTTTGGTAGTATTACCTAACTAGTTTAAACGAGCTGTGTGCAAATGCAGTCAATTTAGGTTTTAGAGCTGTATAGCTTTCCCTCATTTTTCCTCATAAAATCAATACACAAATGGAAAGTACTACATTTTGTCGAAATCCAAAAGGGAAAACATTTTATGCAAAAAGTAAAAATCGATAGTCCTGCTCTTCATATTGTCATTCATCGAGCAATTTCTTTTCCCGTGCTATATTATTGACTGCAGGATATAAATACATAGTTTACGTCGACATCAGGTAAACCTCAAACTGTTTAGGCTCCATATAGTCGCATCTACCTAGTTCATTCACTTTGCAACCTTCAATATATGTACGGAATAGCATATGTATTTTTTTGCTTTTAACAGAATATATGACTTCCACTCAAATTTGTCTGTACAAAGGAACAAAATTCATATAGGCTGATTAAATGTCCAAGCTTTTGTGTGTTGATGAGGGCTTCATCCGTTATCTAGATCAAAGTAAAAACTGTACACGGTCTCAAGTCGTAGACCTCATCAAGTATAATGTACAGTATGGTTCTATGCAATATTTATTCTGACCTTCACTCACGCAAGCTTCTACGATAACACAAAACACATGTACTTCCCGTTCTTTCCTTCTTTGCCCTCCAGTTTATGGGCTTTTGTCGTGAGGGTTTAAAGTCAAGTATGTAGCTTCCGAGACGGAACTTCCGACTTTGGCAAGAAAGCATGTTATTATTTTTTTTATCAACCATAGACTTGCTCCCAGTATTTCAGTGGCATTATTGCGTATTTGTGTTGCGCTAAACCGTTAACGTCATAACAGTGTGTTGCGTTAGACCTTAGACCCAGAGGATTTTAATGGACTACTTGTGCCTACACAACTAAAAGAAAACAAAATGACTCCTTATCACGACTCACCATTGACAAACTCAAGCAGTCAAAGTCAACGATAATTAAAGCAGGAATAGTTTTAGCATTGAAAATTGTACTCGCTGAGTCCTTGCTTTCAGTTTCACTAGGTTTTGTACACATGAATATGTTGGAGTAAAAGCTTTTTGTATACCGTACTTTGCAAGTTTCAATGGATAATATTGTATTATGGATTCACGCATGCACAGAGATGTCCATGTGTAACGAATAGAATAGCTAATACGTAGGTAGTAGACATCCATTCAAATTACCAATGGTAAAATGTTGAATAAGCAAAACAGTTTTTCATGGAGAATTTTTCCATAAAGTTTTAGGTAAAATTATGAATGCCTTTATTCGTGTAAGGCTATAGGTAATTTTTGGCATGAATAAAAGTACTGTCAGATATGTACTGGACCGGCTGAACATTTCCATTTTCTCCGGATCTAAATCATTTATTTTCATCCTTGAGTTCACCCACTATTTTCTTGTCAAAAGTGCATTATCTTTCCCGTTTGTCATTGAAACATTGAAAGTGACGGCCTATTTGTCTAGTGAGACTCCTTGTCCGTCAGTACTTCGTAAAATGAGAAAATATACGGTGGGTTGTTTTAGCGTTTTTTTTTTGCTGGAAACGAAAATTTTTCTTTTATGGAAAAAGGTTTCACTCCAGGATGCTGCAGCGTGTCTCCAAAGACAACTATAGTGTTAGAGCTATGCTTTAGATGTTGAAAGGCAGATATTTTCTCAAGTAAAACAGAATGAGGTCTTTGAAGATCTAAAATGCGCTTTGATACCATATACCGTACGTATAGCCCAGAGATAATGTTTAGGTTAGTGAGGTTCGTTTATAAGAAGCACGGAGCGTTTGAAATTGTATTTTTTACCATGACACGTTTGCATTATAGAGCGAACTGGAGGTATCATTGTATTTTCATGGTGTTCTTTAGTATCTAGAAAATGGAAGAATGAATTCATGTCTTGTTCCATTTCTTGAAATGAATGTTTGCGTTGTCATGCATCCATGTAATGTATTCCGATGTCGGGGTGATGAATGACTGCTCTATACACTGATTTTTCTCCTAATTTGTATTTTCCTTTTCTTTCTGCGTTCTTCTACCCTACCCTTCTCCAGGAGTGAAGAAAGATGCATCGATAAGTCGAAGGCAGATCAGTGATCTGTCATCTGCTTCAGATTACTCCGCAACCCAGAGCCAACACAGTCAGCCAACCTGCAACAGTAGTAACTCTACCACAATGACAACCGGTGGCACAAGACGTCCTCAGCGGAATAGTAATTCTAGTACCACCGGGGCTAATGGGACCAAAAGTTCCACCTCCAGTGCTATAAATACGTCAACCAAGTCCCATGTGACTAAAGGTGCTCAACCTGCTGAAGGCACTAAAAGGAAAGCCCTAAATTTAAGCCAGCCTGCTCCTGGCAGAGGTATGCAAACTCACAGACTTTTCTGATTATACAGCTCAAACGGTTGCTCCCCATTATCTTTAAAGTAGAAGATTTATTTCCAAGTTTACTATTGCAAATAACACGTCATAAAAAGGGTTATGCTATACAAGTACCCAGTAGTTTTGTTGCTTATTTAATCTTGAGTGCAAAGCACATCATTCATTCTATGTACTGTTATTACAGGCGTTGCTTCAAAATCCAAAGTTGGAGCATCAACCGTGTCATCCCAGAATGATCCGTCGACCAAATCACATCCGGCTGTCAAGCCCTTACGAGGTAAGTATAAACGAGCAATTCGTCATTCTTGAATTAAAGTTTAGTGCCTAGGTACGCACACCTTTACAACTGTGTGATTCATAACTCTTCTTTTACATCATAACAAGACGAGCCAGAAAGGTTTCTGTAGTTCATGACTAGTTGTTTTTGTACAAAAGCACATGACTTCATACGTTAGATGTAATGTTTTTTTTCAAAAAGTGAGCGTTTTTATTTAGAAAAAAACTAACCTGTTGTAATGGAACAAACTGTGAGTTGTGATGCTCGACTTGGTTCGTTTCTATCATTATTTTTTATCTCTCACAACAACTATACTACTTCTGGTGAAATGTTCCCTGAAGGCAGAATCGACAATTATGAGAATTCAAAGGAAGAACGAAAAAAGAGATATTTTTGTTCCAAAAATGAATTACTACATATAGGCACGTAAATGTGGACGTGTATACGTGATATAATGAATGAAGTAAGATTTTTAGCTTCGGCTCTGGTCAGTTTCACCGAAAAATTGAAGTTGTAGTCAATGTAATATGTACAGCTGTGCAGCTATTTATATTACTATAAAGTTATGTAGAAAAATGAAAACAGCGAGTAAGAGCATGCATTTTCGTTGTAGCGTGACGATCACTACAATATATTTCGAAATGTGCAGAGCTTAGTTCATTGAGAATAAGATGAGCAACTGCATAAAGGAACTACGTTGGAACGAGCATATCCTTTGCTCAGGAACGATTCGTTTTTGGCATCGTGTTCATCTCTCATGTAGTCAACCAAGATGTGCAAAATATTTTCCGCATTGCCCATTTCAAAACTTCAAGAAAGTATACTTAAGTGCCTCAACTTATTTATGCCTATTTATCGCTAGCCAATTGTAATTTGATGATGCACATATGTACATTACATTAGTAATATACTGCATTTTTTGCAATCTAAAAAAATCAAGAAAATGAAGTCATTTTGGGCTTGATAGACATAATTTTATGAATCTCGGTGGGGTGGTGGCATCGTTGAGTGCATTGTATATTAAATCTCGTTTCTCAAAATTACAATTCCTTTTTAGCCATTTCATTAACTTAACTTGTTACGAATTCCAGTCAGGTGTGGACAACAAAATCATTCCTTTGTCTGGTGAATATGATACGACTTGGTGTATTGATGTCCACAGTTCAAGATATGAGCAGCCGACAGTCGTTTTCAATGACCATACTGAGAGTGAATATTTATACTACGTCGAAGAATGCAAATCAATCCAGAAAGGCTATCTATTGATTGACTCATGTTTGCAACTAACTTGCGAGTACAATTTGGTTAGGCCATCCATTAGCAACCCATCCATCCAGATGAATGAAAAAATATATGTCAATTGATTGACAATGTTGTTAAACAATGACATTATTAAAATACGATTTATTCAATAGGTTGGATGAAATAACTTATTTAGTTATCTGTGCAGTGCCATACCGCTGCCGCTTTGGAGATAGACATTGGCATTGTTTCATTAACGTGCGAGCATTTTTTCCTATCACGAAACAAGGGATTCAATTGATTTACAACTCAACTCTGCAAGCAGCAGCAACAGCAGTTCACCCCTTGGCTTTAATAATGTTTGACTATTTTTGATGTGCGAATTGTTGTAGACATTATGAATTGAAGTTCACTTTTCAATTTATATCCATTTTACAGACTGGTTGAATGAATGACAAAGTTTTTTTTTGATATGTTGACAACTCACATGATATATCCGATCCATGCGCACAACAAAAAATTGAAATAATATGCAATATACCCCCTCCTCACGTCATACGCGTTTAAGAATGTAATACAATGTTCACATATTTAGTATTATTAGCGTCTCATTATTATTCATCATACGTAACGCATCAATTTTGAGTTCATTATTTTTTTATTCTCTTGTACAATGGGAAAGGACGGCTAACTTTACATTAATTTTTAGTTGTTGCTTGCATACTTGCATTGGCTCCTTTGAAATATTCTGGTGTAGAGTAACGCTTACTTTAACATACAATGGCAGCAAACTGTCTCGTCTCGGCATCAATTATATTCTGTTCGGTACTACTTTTATATTCAGTGTTTATCTTTCTTTGAAAACATTATGGATTCATGTTATGCAATCCGTCCAAACAAGAGAGGAACATAATATTCAATTCAAAAGTGAAACCAGCACACAGGCACACACCACATCGTCATCATCACCACTGAAACGAAAAGTGTGTGGAGTTTCTTGTGGGGAATGATGTTCCACATGGATCCTCAGTTTGCACATGCAGGGGAGGAGGATTCTCATTGATACGCAACGATTAAGTTGTACGCACAACCAGTCATTTTAAACCTGTAGGTATACATATCCTCTCCTTTTAATGGGATTCAGTTATGCTTTTAAAGTAATAAGTTGATGGTGTACCATACAATAAAAATTTTTGAGTAAACATTTCCCATTGCCATTCTCAGCAAACTCTTGGCGTTGTGAATGCCATGTTTATACAATTTACTACCGCGTAGTTACACAACCCAAAGCCAGCCACACCAATAACATGATGAGTGTAATGGGATCATACACGAAATTGAAATGCTGTTACAGACGCTTTGAAAGTGTTCTTCTAATTCCGCTAATTGAAAAAGTGAACGAAAATTGAAAGTATAATATTGTCTTAAGTGAGTGGTTACCTAAAAATTTGTACAAGTTTGTACATTTATGTATGTGTGTGTACACATTGGTTTGGTAGCACCACCTGAATATTAAATAATCAGCGGAGGCCAACCTTGCAGGCAGTAGACCGTCACAGGAGCTCTCAGGTGGTTGAAAAGACAATACACGATGCAATATTATGTTTGTGTGCATAAAGATAGTTGTATGCAAAATATTCATGAGGTATTATAAGTATACCATGCTTGGGGAACCAGAAGAAAGATGGATGTGAGAATAAGAATCAGGAAAAAAAGTGTACGACCAAGTCACTGATAATATAATGTGAGATCACATCTCCCTCACTCATCTTTCATCATTCTATTATGTTAAAGAGTCCCTCGGTTAAGTGAGAAACCATATTAGCATCAGTCAGTTGTGAGTTGGAGGGATATCACTTGTACAAAGTTTTTTTCCTTCTCAGAATAGCAAATAGGCAGGCAGGCTTTTTGATTAGTTGGTAGATAAGCGAGTGAGATGTTACTAACGTGGCCACATTATAGTTCTTACTTATCATTCATTGGAGGGAGAAGTATGGGAGCTGAGAAGAAATGAGATGGTGAGTGAGTAGCAAATATGTAAAAGGCAGTAGCACCTAGTCGGCCTACGCAACTGGTGCAAATGTAAATTAAAACAATTTGATGAATTAGTTTTCAGAGAGATGCCTTGGAGAGAGGAGAAGAAAGGGCAATCTTAAATGGTTTGGTTTTGTGAAAAGTATCGAATCTCTTAATTACTGGATATATTCAACATTGCTAAGAGCTTATCGGTGTTGTGTTCAAAAGTGTTTTGTGTAGTGCACAAAATATATCTGAAATCTGTGAGAAATTCTCCCAGTTTTTGCATCAAATTTGTGCATCAATTAATTGTTTCTAATTGTTCATTCATCATGATATAGCATAATTAGTATAGGATATCCACAATTCTATCGCTAGAACAGTGCTTTGTAACAACTGTCCAGGAAAGGAATAGAAACATGATTGATGTTTGTACCAACTATACACGAATTATTGTTTTCAAGCGATTATTGATTGATTATACTGTGACAAGATTCACGGTTAAGTAGGTGCACTAGAATGAGACCGCCACCCAACTCGTGCCGTGTTTCTGTTTGGTGCGTGATTATAAATTGCCATGTTGTTCAAATCTCTTATATGGGCGATGAGTGATAGTGATTGTTTGTTCAGTAAAGAATTTAATTGCTATATAATGCTTTGTCTCGCCCTCCCAGTAGAAAATGAAATCCAGGTTATGAGTGCGGTAGTTTCATGCTGCTGTTGCTGATCTTGATCTGAGTTTCATTACGGGGTGACGGTGTATTGTTACACTTCATTCTGGCCCACAAAGGAGAGCGCACTTATAAGATCATCATCAGATTTCATGATGAGACGACGAGGAAAGCACTATCAGGCAGTGAGCTTAGAAAGTATTCTCCCTTACGATGAGTACCTTCGTGGCTTAACACAAGTACGGATTTCTCATTTTGGTAAGATGAACAATATGAATAACAAGATGGTGACGTGTATGCTACACATAAATATACAAGTTTGTAGTCATCAAGTTCATGTCAACGCCATGTTTTTTGTCGCCCTCCATTTATCTCTTCTCAACAAAGGAGAGAACAACCTGAGCTTTCAAAAACAACTTTTCTTAATATAGGTACTCCAACGATAAGCGTGTAAGTATAACAATGCTCAGGTGAACATGAATGAAATGAGCATGCTTGCACATTTTGAAGCACCCCTTTGCACACATGCTACACAGAAGAAAATGATCTTTCGTTTCATGATTAATGAGTAAAAAGTTTGCCGTTGTCAATGTGCCGAGTTTTTCTTCACTGAGGCGATTAGTTTTCTGTCTTCAAGACTCATATAATCATAATAACATGTCATTGAGCACAATTCACAAATATTATGATTCGCAAATAGATGGTAATAAATAAGGAGTAGAAACTCAGAAAAGAAAACCACATCTCATCCATTCTCTGCGAAATAAGTATGCGTGGGTGTAGTTGTTAGTGTACCATTATCATGTGATATTATCATAAACATAATAGCAACATTGGAGAGCGCACTGTCATCATCCCTCCATCATCATATACTTATTGTTATTAATTAATTTGAGTTGTAAGCACACAAGTCCGCTTAATGAGAGTGATGTGATCTACTTATTTATTGGTTACATTTCTATGCCAAGATAACCATTTGTCGCGTCATGACAAACAAAATGTTACCCTCAGGGTTGGATTTAATGGTAGCTGGAAGCTATGCAGAATAGGGATTACATATTCAAATGAATGTTGATAATGGGAAAGATAACAATAGAGAGAGAGGAGTGACGAGCCAAAAGGCAACAAAGGCTGGAAATATCAAATAGCTTCCATTATTGCTACTATAGGGGCAGAGCCAATCAAAGTAATGAATTATGTCACATATATCGTCCCCCTATCAGCTCTACACAAATAAAGTAACTATCAATTACTTAAACTCGATCCATTTAAATGGTTGAAAAAGGAGAAATAAATTAAAATTTACAAGTAAAAAGGAGAGTGGTTGACAGTAAACGGAAGGCGAGCGATGTTACTTTACTTAACTTCCCATTATTCCATCCTTCCATGGAACAACTCTCCTGATTAGGAGAACTCTAATGGGTTGATCTCTCATAAATCTCTGCACAATAAAACGAGTCAGCTATAGTTTAATTCGGCGATTGGTGTTCAAATATTCTTGTAACTTGCGCAGTAACAACGACGACACAGGAGGAGCGTGGGAAGATGTTTTTGCTGTGGTTTGCATCAACAAAAAATCACTTTGCATACAGACGCTGTCTTCTATGCAAATAAACTTGCATAACTCATGTATAGATGGGTGAGAATACATGAAGTATGTAGGCTCAAATATTTTTGTGCTTATCGGTTGACATTAGGTTTGTTTGTTGTCCACGCTTATTTAATGTTTATGGCGTGAGTTAAAGACGATCAACAGGAAAATTAGCGTTGGAATTTGGGCAGCCCAATTTTGATACTCCTGGGGAGATCATGATGATGACTCCATTATTAGCAATTGTATCAACAACGCAACACCAGACGCACACAATTTAGGCATCTATCTGCTCTTTAAAATAGCTTTGTCGCTTTGTGACGTGAATACCAAAACGTTGATCACGTTATGATGACGATCATGTTGGTTGGCTACCACTTTTTTTATAACTTCATTACGACTTTGGCCAAGACTATGGAGATCATATCATGACGGTGACTAGGAGGATGTCTTTTTTTCATTCCGTTTATAGATAATCCACAAGGAATTTTTATAGGTTCCATGCCAATTCTTTTCACTCCATTACCTCAATGTCCACAAAAGTTTTTGGTAAACGCGTATATACTTTATTACCCTTTTTACGATTTCTCAAGTATTACAAATGTCTGTGGTGTTTGCCACCCTTTATAATTATAGGCAGTGGCTTGTAATAACTCCATGCGTTATGACTATACCGTGAGGACCTTGAAAACATCACTATTTTTCCAAAGTTTGCCTGTGTTTCATACTCCATAAAGTTGACTAAAGGTTAAGTCTGTTGGAAAACGTTTGATTTGCTTGAATAGTCAAACTTGTGAATAATATTAGCCATAATATTCCCATTTGCCAGAATTTTTCGTGTCTTACACTACATCATCTTTTTGCGTTTTGGAAAAGGAGTTGTTTTGTTTAAAATGTTTTTCTTGCTTAAATAAATGATCCACACTACTGCCGCATAATATCTGCATAGTTAGAACTGAAATGGTTTACTAATTTCAATTATGTTCGTTGCCAGATGAGATGTGTGACTTTTGATGTTGATGAAGGTAACATTTGTTAGTGGGTGGTTGTGGAAATCATAAATGCAGTGAAAAAGGAGTGTATCCTCTTTGCCGAAGCAGCCACGTACACATTTATCCTCATATTGGTTGGCGTATTAGGAATATATCGTGAAGTATGGAAAAAAATCTTTTAAAAATACAGAGACACGCCAAAAAGGAGCGCATCTTGCTCATATCGCTTGCCCATTCAGGCTTGGCGATAAATATGATGCTGATTTTCAATAATGCACGAAGACTTGGATGATATATATCTTTTATGCTTCTTTACAATAAGTATTTTTATTTCTGCCATAGCAGGTAAAACAATGGATTAATATGTACATGTGTACTTTACACATGTATTGCGTCTTTTGCCTCCATGTTTTCGGCATTATATGCATGCATCAAGAAAGAAGGTGTATACCTACAAACCATTTTGTTACACATTTGCAACGTGCGCCCGACAAAAAGCTTACACTTTGGGAAATAATCCATCTATCCACTTGTAATCATTTCATATAGTCATATAGACCATTGGAGCATTGTTGTCTTGAGTGATGGATACCACAAGACGAGATCTCCATGATGATGTTATGATGATGATGATGCTGGTATGGTGGTGGCTTGGTTCTTGCAGAATCGCTTTCTGTGACTCTTTTTGGATGTATGAAAATCCTTTTTGTCGTGTAGTCGGAGATTTTGCCTCGTTCTATGAACATGTGTGTGGTTGGTTGTGGTTCCTGTCGTAACCTTTTGTGGAGTTTTTATTAGAGCTCTGTAGTTCAATTTGTAACAGCCACTTAAACATACCTGATACTAATTAGTCAACGGCTGCAGGCTCAGTTTTTAAATTAGTTCGTGAAAGTTTGCAAAACTAAGCTTATGTTGAGTTGTTGCGCATTTAGTAGAGAAGAAGACCCAGGGCCTTTAGTGTAAAAGTTTGTGTTTCACATAAACACTTCAAGTTTACCTGGAGAAGTTTCATCATGCATTTCTCGTGTCATTTTAGGAAATTTACTTTTCTCAACTTTTGGACATATTTTTTCAAAGGTAAGGAGTAACACAACTTTTCTTTCTACTAAAGACGCGGAGCTCTATTTCTGTATATCATTTTATTTTCCGGCATCACGACCTGGAACTTTAAATTTTATTTTAACAAAATAGACATAGTTTCAACATGAAATGGAATTGGAGCGATTCATATCAGTTTAAAACCAATTACGTTTTGAAATGATTGTGTAATATTTCGAAATCATAAGGTTAATCACCTGGTGTTCCATAGTTTGTGCATATGAGTACTGCTTTGTAGTTTATATATCCATTTCTTTAAACGACACCTCTTCTGACATCTCACAAGAATACAAATGATTAAATTAAAAGCAAAACACTAATAATAGTTGTCGTGTTGCTTTTAAAGCATAGCATACAGAAGTATAACCCCTACCCAGAACTCGGTTTGGTGTGCATGAAAAATTCTCCTGTGTGCATAATCAAGAACTAAGGCATGTCTTGGTGCTATGTTGTTTGTCAATAATAGAGCTAACAATATATGATCTGACAAACGTATTTCATAGCGTATAAACAAACGTGTGCGTATGAATTAAAGTCAACTTACTAATTAGTTATCATGTGAATTCAAAAACTTAAATGCAAAAAACATGTTTAGAAATAATATTTCTCGCGAAGGATCCAACAATCCAATATTGACATAGCCCTGATATACCGAGTATGAATTCGAAGGGCTTCTTATAAAGCAATAACGAGACGATTAAAAACTTGAAAAATAAGACCTGATCTGGTTTGTCTGTGCTCGTGCTGCTGTTATATAAGTAGTGATGATAGTACGAGCCATCTATACAAAATCTGTTCACTTACAGAAGCAAGCATCACCGTTCCTTTGTACAGCAGACTCTACTTGAGTTTTTTCAACAGATAGTTACTTGGTACGCCGATGTGTGGTGTTACTGCGCATCATTATGGCCTTAGCATGCTACAGAGTTAAGTGTACTATTTGTCATTGTTCACTTGTGTTCGGGGCAGAATAAACTATTTTATCCTCACTATCTTAGTTTTCATGGCCATATTTGCTACAGAATATTGTTAAAAGTACTAGGTCTCTGTCATAAACTTAATTTTTATGAAAGTCAAGAAAAGAAAGGCATTATTTCTCAACAATCTAAGCAGAATCGCGAATAAAAACATGCATAGATAGATTTCACACAAAAATGTCACGTTATTTGTCCCACTTGCACATAATGCCATTGTAGACAAAGAATCGTGAAGTCGTGATCCAGGTGTTGTAGCGTACTGATTGATACTCACTCAATACTAGACTGGCACGGTATTATGTATTATTATTTTAATGCCAACACAGCGCCACTTTAAACCGGCCGACTACCAGCAAGTGTCATAAAGACCGAGCTGAAACGTGCAGCCGTCTCTCTATGTCACATTACATTGCATTTCATGCAATTTGCTCCTCACTATGATGCAATCTATTTATAACTGGTTAAAAATTGTCATTTTTTGTCCGAGTCAACTGGGCGAGATGGGATTCATCCAAGTCTGCTTCACGCCATTATTGTCATTACGATACGCATGACTTTATACTAATTAAAGTGGACATGCTACACTGATCAGCTACAACTCGGACAATCAAACGGTAGAATTTGTTTGTTGTTTTTTGTCATTATGTTTTCACATTAGCGTCTAGCGGGGATTAGGTGAGGCTCTGCAGTGATAATCAAATTCGAAAGAGGTGTGAAGACGTGTCGGGTACTATTAGGTGACTTAACACTAATGAATTTACCTCAAACTTATGGGTGCAATTTGCCTTGACAGTTCTGTCCAATTTAGAACATACATTTAATTCTTTTCTACATTTGTGTTTTAATGCCGTGCATAAGGGGAAAACAAAAAACAATTAAGATGGAGCTGCACGTGTTTACATTTAAAATAAACATTAGTTTTTTCGCCTTCGTTCCTTTTTGTACTACATACTCCTTTTAATAGACATCTCGTAAGGTGCTATCATTAAATTAGCAATGTTGCTGTTGTCACCTCTTTTCTGTTAAGCAATAATGTAGCTCTGCTTCCGCTTTGTTGTCTGTATCCGTCACGTGCCAAAGTACCATTACATGTATTTGGTCAAAGTAAGATTATAGGCTGGATAAGCTATGAGTAACCACTACGCCGTAACAGATTTTTGTGTCAGCTATATTAATTCTTGTTGTAGGTAGGTAGGCTTCACATCTTGCATTCTTATTATATCCTGTTTGTATTAATGGATGGTTCACAAGTCAAAATGTCAAAGATGATTAGAATCTTGTGTTCGAATCAAATGTAGCGTACAAAGTGCATACATGCACCTGCGATTTTCTCACGATACGACATGCATAAGTTAAACGTTTTATGGCACTAGGAAAGTACAAAAAATGATAGGGGATGTGATGATGGTATGCGCGCGTCAAACACATTTAGATTTTATATGGTATGAAATGTAGTTCAATTAAACGGTCAGCTGTATTGATACATACACATCTACGCTGACATTTGTATTTTTGTCGTTAGAGCTATTTTGCAACGAATTAGAAAAAACTCATTTACAAGCTTACACAATCTACCTACGTAAACTACTGAATGCCTCTTTTTGCTCCTATAAGAATGGGTTGGTTTTATTTGTTCGCCATCAATCTTAAGCAGTCTTGTTTTTCTGTCATTATTTTCTGATACAAATTGATTTAATGCTGAACTGACATACATAACAATATAGTTAACTGATAAACACACTTAATAGCCTAACTTTTACAGGATTAGAACTTTGCAAGGGTGACGGAGGTCCCATAACACTTTATTTATCCCTACCTTTCGTTAGTAAAAATGATACGATGCTTAAGTGTTATCTAACAATTTGATAACGTAATTAAGTACTACAAAGGGAGCCTTTTTACGACTATCATGTGACTCTTTTTCGCTTTACTCTAATCGTAAGTAAGTTTTCTTGGCTATAACTTCAAAGTTATATTATAACTGCTCAGGAAAGAGTTGAAATGTTACTACACAAAAGTATGAGAAAAGATAATGGTGTGCATCCGTAATATTTACGACGCTTATGAGAATTACCATGTTGAACTTCAGTTCGGTACCTCCTTGCGGAAAAGGAACTTTTTATTTTGATATTGAGTTCACCGTTAGGAAACATCCTGTTTTTATTCAAACTTTTATATACCTAATCAATAGCAGGAATTAAAAAATCCATTTATTTTTTGTCGTGTCAATTCATTGTGTAAACATTTTATTTATATATTTTATGCCAAAAAAATGTGTCGCTATCCTCGAAATAGAACTAATTGTGTTCTACTTTAATAGAAATAATCTGTTTTGACACTTAAGATTATTTTGAAAACAACCAATTTGTTGAATAAACTGTTATGCATTCTAAGACGTACAAGTCAACACGAACATTTTCGTCTTGCTTTGACGAATGTCTGTCATCTTTTGCTCGTGACGACTTACATAATTCATATAATTCAATGCCTTGAAATTGTAGAGGACAGTGCGACGATCAGTACCGACGTATTTTTTGGACAGTCATCTTGATGATTACTGGCACCATGCTAAATATTAGCAACTGGCAATATCCCATTTTCCTTTTTTATAGTTGATACAAGAGAAAAGAGTCAGAATTTACCGCTCTACTGTAAGAATCTACAGATTTTCAAAATGAGTTTGAACTCGGAGCTTGTCTGAGTTTAAGTCCAGTACCAATCCTAAGTTGTTGTGAGATCCGCATCACCCGCATAGAGAAAATTGTCTCTCTTTTATTACTGTCCTCAATTTTTGATAAGCAATCTGAACACGTTGTGGTTGTGCAGGAGCATGGAGATTTAATGGGTTTACTTGCACCTCAGAAAAGTACTTCCCATCGTCTCAAAATCGTATAGGATGTGATGCTGCATATCATTATGCTCATCATCCCTGTTGTATGCGAATTTACGGACAGCTCTTTTGACTCGTAACAATGCCCACTATGTGTTAAGTTATCATCAATGCAGTTGGTGTCCCACGTTTCATGAGTTTGAAATTAAGCATGCTTTAGGATTATGATGAATGTAATAATAATAATGTTGAATTGCGTTTGGGATAACGATGTGTCTTGCTCGCTGAGACTAATTTTGAATAACAGGTTTCTCGCGGTGTATAGAATCACATTGATCATTAGTTTTTGAAGAACGGCTACATAATCTTCGTTGAGACCTTTCTTAAAGCGATAATTGATGGATCTCCAAAACCGTATGTTTCTTTGGTGAGTGAGACGATGCTAAAAATGTGGTGTTAATTGTATAAAATGATATATGGAAAAGTAGTAATGAGCAGTACAGTTAGTATAATCAGGGAGCAGAGAATGACCATTATATTCACGACAGTGCACTTCACCAAACGTGTGAATTTCCGTGTGAGCTTAACTTGCACTTACTTGCATACAAATTTGCTGAGAAAAGGGAATAATATGCTAATACCATCGTGCGTAATGCTTTGGTTGTATAAATAATGCATATTCTAATGAAAGACCATTTAAGGGGAAATGTTGGGCAAAACAAGATTTTGAATGATGAGTTGCAACAATAATTACGTATGATTTTATTGGCTAATCATTTAAATTAGAGAGTAGCCCATGAAGGAAGCTTGTCTTACGAAGTTTGCTCAGTCTTTAACATGATATACGTAGCCAAGGGTGGAGGGAGTGATAAATGGACTATTTATCAATCGACAAATTGGAAGATCTACCTCCTCACTATAAGAAAAGTCGTAGATAATGAGCATAAATTTTCGTTTCCATTACGTTTATATGCTTATAAGCCATGCAAGTAATGGCTAGTACATAAAAAATTCACTGTAAATTATAAATCAGTTGTACCTAAAGTCTGAATGATTAAATATGAAACGCACTTCAAAAGTAAAAGGGAAATCAAAGCATCAAAGAAAGAGATTCATGAGAAATATGAATGAGATTAAATCTGTACCATAATTTTTTTCGATGATGATACACGTCATGTCTCACGCAGATTTTTTGATGTAGTACATTATTGCAGCAGAGTGGAGTGCAGTGCACTGCGCACCACACACAAAATGGTTATTTCATTTCAGATGTCAAATACGATGAACTAAATAATCTGAGCGAGGAAATTCACGATGATATGAAATGATATGATCAGCTCGGATTTGAATTGAAAAGTAGGCAAGCTTAATGCTGATTCGATTGTGTTAAGCAGAAAAAGATTAAATGCTTGGTTGCCTTCAATCATTGCATCTATGCGAGCGAAGCGAAGACAAGCTGTATTTTTTGAACGTAAGTCATAATCCCAATAGCGGGGTAATGAGGAATGAGAAACCGATTTTGTGAGATCATCGCATCACCTTTTCTCTTGGGTAAACATGCATTTTCCATCGATAAACATGGGATATGAAGTCCATTAGAAGAAGGTCTTCAGAAAGAACATGCGGACACGGCAATCATGTGTAAAGTGTCCGTTTTATCACAAACATGTGATAAAGACAAACATGCAGTTCGGTAGGTATATAGTTCTATCGTGACTGATGGATAGACGGATGAGCTTTCTCTGAGCAAGAGACTGGTTTATTATAAAAGACAAGTTTTGTGAATAAGGACACATCTGACCAGCTCAGCTCGCCTCTAACAATCATTTTTGAGTAATGGTTGTGTAGCTATTTTTCTATAAAACCTACTAAATTGTGTATGTGTATATAATCTGTAAGACGGGAATGGTTTTCAAACCCTTTCCCCAATTTATATTTATATATCTCTACGTTCAATATTAAGTAAATGTGGGATGTTGACAAGGATCTTTCGATCTCTCGCTCTCTCATTGATTAGCCTTTATGACGGAATGGACATTTATAGTTGTTTTTCGATACACTTATTACACAGCAGGAAGACAACTGACATGAGGGCAAAGGAAGTACACTGTTGATTCGATTTCATTTATGTTGCACTTACGCGTGATTCCTCCTTATCTGTTTTGATCCGAAGGTGCACGAACCCAACATGGTCCTACCACCTTGTTCGTTAGCGAGTTGCATATATTTCCGTTTAGTCCATTTCCCCACAGTCATAATCCCTCATAAATGGGAACAATTAATGGGGAAAAACAATTAAAACTAATTCATATCGTGTTCATGTTACCTTCATTAGACTGGTTGTGACATGTTGGTTGTATAAAATCCTTTCGGAGTCTCCTTATTTGTAATCCATATATATTTTTGAAATGCATATCTTTGAAGTTTACTTTGGGGTGTCATGTCATGACAATTTTAGAAAACCAAAACCACTGATTGAGGTTGTCGGACCACTACAGCTAGCCCACAATGTTCAAGTTTCATGAGAAGATGGAACCCTATTCAAGTTATGGTGATTTGATGATGATATCCAGTCGCTAATAAAGACTGCCTAATCCATTTTTGGATTGTGTAAGAGAAAAAGAGAAAAGTATACGCACACACACCTGATGATGATAGGAAAGGGGCATTCCTCTGTGTGGTAAAATTATTACGGTCAGTGGTATTAAAAAGTACAACTTTATTTTCCAATTCTGTTGTAAGTAGTGCCCTAACTCTCACCGGTATTGTGTGAGAGTGTGTGAAGAACACAAAAATGGAAAACTAGATTTTGAAACTTTGTACATGCGAAAACCACAAATAAGGAAGGGAAGGACGTCTTGTCGACATTTTATGACTGGTCCGTTTCTTTTCTAAGCAAGAGATGCTATCCCGTCTGATTGTCTTCCTCATTGTTTTTAAAAGTTCTCTAGCTCATTAGGCCAACTCAGAGTATGGTTGCCAAGATAAAAATAAGATTAACACATTACAAACATTCAAAACAGAATGACGTCTGTCTGCTCACTAAAGTTCCTATCGGAAAGGAACTACGGGATAGGTTTGTATATGGCAGCAACTTCGTATTTCTCAAGTTTATCCCTGAAGGACCCTATGCATAATACTTTCCGAAACCCCTTTAAAATTTAGAGAGAATAACTTGATTGGATCAATACATACAAAAGTGAAATCGCTTGGAAGTTTGTTTGAAATACCAATTTTGTAGTCGATTTCATATTATTCATTAATTGTTTAGCCCATGATTATATCGGTAAAATTTATTCCTTTGCGTTAATGGCTTACTTTTCAGTTTATAAATCTTTTCTCAACTTGGCTCCGTGAAATTTGGCAGCGTAGACATTTGACCCCAGGGAGGTCCCGTGGATAAACCATTGCCTGTTGAATTAATCTGATCACATGTGTATCATTAGGTCGTGCCTTGGTTTGTTGAACTTACCCTTTAATTCATTAACGACTTGAA
Source organism: Orchesella cincta (assembly GCA_001718145.1). Classification (NCBI taxonomy): domain Eukaryota; kingdom Metazoa; phylum Arthropoda; class Collembola; order Entomobryomorpha; family Orchesellidae; genus Orchesella; species Orchesella cincta. The sequence goes on along the minus strand of LJIJ01000328.1, from coordinate 72,401 downwards.
AGCACCTTTTTTGTAGTTACCAAATAAAATATTTGCGCTTAAAATTAGGCCGTCGTCGAATCAAAGACGGAGACATGGAGTGGGTTTTGGAATCCCATCAACTCATTTCCATTTAAGAACTCTCTTGAGCGCATGAATGTGTTATTGCACAAGCATCATATTTCATTTCAACATACATATAAGACGGCTTAATAACTTTCCATTTCCATTCAGAACTTGGACTTCCCATTCTTAAAAAGAATTAATGGTTTGGGCAAAACAAAGCAAATAGTCTTGACTTGTGCATACATTAGTGTAAAATGCTAATTAAATTGAGGATATATCATTCTAGCATTGTCTAATTCGGCACGAGTTTGTTTGAAAGACACATTATTGAATTCGAAGCATATGCATATGAGCAGCCGAAACTAATAATTTAGTTTTTGTCTCTACATCTGGATGTTAATTTTGGGGTGGTCCTTTTCCCGCAATGGTTAATGTGTTTTCCTTGACATGTTACGATTTTGCGTCACTTTCTGCGCAAGTAAGTAAAGCAAACGGACGCTTCAGATGTATGTAAATTAATATATGATTACTTGAGCAAAACTGTCACATGGTAATGGACATAAATGGTGTGATGATGCTGAAGAGACTCGAGAGGGATCATTTTTGTCAGGGTTGAGGACAGAAAAGTTGGAAAACAAATTAATAACGATGTTATCTCCAATCATGTGGGTAGAGTTATCTGAAACGCATTAAGTTTTTGCCTTGTCATATATATATTCATGATTTTAATATTCTTCCCTTGAAATTGGGCTTTTGGCATATTTATGAATGAGTTTTTGTATGCACTGTGGGGTGGAAACTAACTAAGCGCATCATTTTTATTCGCTTTTTGAGTTATGGTTGGTGCCACAAATATGATAGCAAAAGGAAACATGATTAGCTCTTAGCGTAGTACAAATACTTGTAGTGCACTTTGGAATTTTTAGAGCCACACATTTTACAACCACACACCAAAATAAAACAGCTAATTTAGAGTCTAAATGGCAAAACACAAGCATCAGATAAAATACGGTAGCTTGAAAGGAAACCGGCTTCTCATTTTTTTCAGGGCACACAACAAGCAAGCACCCAATGAAAATATGAATTTCGTCTGAGCTGGGACTACTTTATGGTTGACTAACTTGCATCGTTACCCTAACGATAAGCAGCTTTAACTATCTGATTAGTTTAGTATTTGTGTTTGGCAATAAATAGTGTTTGAGGTCAATATTTGTGGCTTGTTGAAATTTCGTCACTGCACACTTTGTCATTAGTTCTTCTCATTTTATGACTATTTTATTGAAATGTTTCGTTTTTGAAATGGGAGACGATAAAACCCCTTTGAAAAACCTGATTTCTTCTACACTAGATAAATATCTGCAGTGTTGATGTTGATACATTTGACGCAGACAAACATGTCAGTAAAGCACATTTCTGCAGCATCTTGCCATTGAATTGTTGCAGTTTTGCACTCTCTACTTTACCGCAATGCCGATGAGCAAAAAAGAGAAAAATATCCATTGGTTTAAAAGGCAATTCCCAACATGTCACTTGCCAGTTCAAAACTACCGATTTATGCATGTGGAAACGAGGAGATTTTTATCTTCTGAGAATTTCAATAGCAGTAGTCGGCTACTAGAAGTTCTATCTATGCATGGATGGCTATCATTGTTTATTTATATCGCATCGCTTGACGAAAAGGAAAGGATTTGTTTGGTTTGCAGACAGGAGAGCCATAGTCTCTCAGCAGTGGGATTGTCATTGCCATCAAATGGGATTACTAACTCGGTCATTGCATGCCGTATTTATGGGAGTAATGGGCAGTCTATTTCCACTTTTATAGACAGGATGATTCCTTCTGGTTCTGGGTACTTTTATCTTTACCACGGTGTAAGGTATGAAGGCTCCAATTCGTGAAAACCGATTTCGAGGAACGGAGATTCCCAGACTGGCCATTTGGGAATTCTCTCACATTTAATATAAAAATTGGACAGATGGTTTCAGTTGCTTTTTGATCCGTGCATTATCGTAATCGCTAAAAGCATTTGGTGAAGTGAGATAATATGCTCTGTTGTTGGCTGTCTTGAGAGAGGCGACATTGCTATGGTTATCGTAATGAAAACTAAAATTTTGAGTGTGGGCTGTTTATGGAAATATGCTGCGTTGCATTGATTGTTTTACATTTTTGCTGTATATCAATGTTATGTGTAGTACGCTTTAACCTTAAACCAGCAAGAATGCCAAAAGACTATCTTTCTAACTGTATGTCGGCGTCAATTTCGCAATTTCATTTGGAGTCGCCTAAATAAATGGTCCTGTCCTGTGCCTCTCACATGAATTCATAATTTTCTCGCGATACTTATATGGAATCGTCCTGAGGCATGTGGCCTTTAGGTAGATAGCTGAGTTCGTCCATCTACTTTTGTGTAGGTAAGTCATTTGAATATCCGATCGGCATTGTCATCTTCGTCGAGTAGAATCGAGTCGTTGCTTACAGCTTTTTCTGTGCAAGGTCATCATCATATGATCAACTATCAACTCTAGATATTTCGTAATAGTAAAAATATGCGCATTTAAAAAAGATAGAATTTTCAATAAACAAAGTAATTTATTGGCAACACCATTCAGCTTGACACACCGTTTTTAAAACTGTTTAAATTTGGGAGAACAACACACACTTATCCACACTAGTATTTGGAGGTTTGTGATAAGGCTTGAATATTTTGTTACTTGAATACAGATTACAGGATGAAAAAATGTTGTTATGAACTCCCAAATATGGGATGGAACAAGAGAAACGTGAGATAAAAGCGATCATGATATGATGATGTTCATCAGCGTTTTCATTGTTGTGTTTTTCAAGCGACAGTTTTACGGGCACATATGAAGAAATTATTTCAACCTGTCGTTCATTAAATGTTTGTAGCAAGCTTGTTTTGCTTCACTAGCTCACCCGCTTTTGGTGACATATGGCCAAATACATCATATCGTTCCACTGTTTTTACAATAAAGACATACCCACACGTCTCTGATGACGTTCATCGGAATCCTCAGTCGTCGCAAAAGATACTAGATTATGCGTCTCGTTTTCTTTGCAACTTCATGAAATATAAAAATTTTCTCCTCACAGCCCTTTTGATATAATTCATTTTTAGGCTTACGAATCGGGAAAGTATAAATAAAATCGTGGTTACGCAGGACTCCATTTTTGGAAGCTTGTAATTCTTTCGTGATGCGTATTCGGCCAATTACATACCATCTTTGTTCATGCTTTTTTATGGATTTGCGCAAGCACGTTGTTTATATCCAGGGCTCTGAAATTGTTCTTGTTTGTTCCAGTATATTAGCTGGAGGCTAATTTGGATTAGGGTTTGTAGGCAACTATAGCATTTCTATGGTAATTAGAGGTTTTATTGCTGAATACAGCGATTTTTGTTGCAAAATAGGTTTGTCTCGGAATTTATGAGTTATTTCCCAGCTATTTTATCCAGAGAGGCGTCGTCACGACCAACAAAATTAATTGCTATGCGCTCCATCACGGGTTTCATTTAACAGTGCTAAATCAAAGCTGCTCCAAGTAAATGTTTAAATTTTGTCCATAAAAATTAGTCTGCCCGCTTCCCTTCTTCTAAATTTGAATTAATGTAGACTGCCAACTAGCAAAGGATTTTGATTTAATTGCATTAGCCAAAGTTTCCTTAATAACTCAACAAAAGCCCACCATGACACAGGAAGGATTACCAGAAAACAACAAAACAACTTAATATTCATGAATTCAATGTGGTGGGATGCTGAGATATGGGTGTCCAGAAAAAATGTGGGTTTCAGTTTCCACATACCGTAGAACTATCTTGTTATGAACGGATGGGATCAAGGTATTTGCATACAGCACGCTTCCTTAAAGCTGAAATGGAGAAAATGGTAATAACGTAATCCTTTTAAGTAGAAGGGCAGTAACATCAAATCAAGTATCAACTGGTCTATTGCAGGAGCTTACGGCTCACCGACTCATGTAACCACTCACGCCAACATCATATCATATCATCAGCTTTGCTACCTCATTCAAAAAGTTTTATCCACCTACTCAACCCACACAAATGCTGCCTCTGGTTTCGCAATCCAATATCCAACTTCCAAGAAGAAGCACTAAATTGCCTTTGAATGATATCGTCATGTGTTTTCGCACATGTTTTCTGTCCGGATAGTACACGTGAGTTGTAATGCTCGAGTGTTTTACCTTCTCGCTAAAATGACGACCGACGAGTATTTGGAAGAAGCACAACAAGCTTTCGGGAGTTCGTCAAAACTAAGTATTTAATACCGGAAATAGGTTTCCCATAAAATTCCAACAGGCAACTAGCTGGTACCCACAAGGAGGCCACAGATTTTTTTTAAATTGGAAAGACCACAAGTTAATTGGATATCTCTTTTGTAGAGAGCCAAGTATTTCCATTCAGACTTGAAGAGCAGAAAATTAAGCTCAAAATCACGACAACCAACCAGGATAAAAATGTTTCGCTATCAATTGCAAATTGAGTAACCGACATCCAGCGTGAGCTGCCAACTAGTTTATTCGTATCATCTGGTCTAAATGAATGAGCTTATTCGGAAAGTCATTCATCCGAATTGCGTAGAACGCATGTTTGAGATGCATGAATGTGTTTTAGTTTTTTGGCAATAATAGCCATTTTCTTGCAGCTTTGCTCCGCCCGTCCATGTGTGGTGTGTGCACATATGCCTTCATCTATCTCTAAAGACACCGGGAGCTACTAATTTACAATCTCTGAACAACCGAACCCAAACAACCGCTTCTGGCAAAAGAGCTTCCTCATACTTATTCATTTTAAATTTTATACGCTTATCCATTAAGAGAAAAAGGGCTGCTTCAATATCTCATTCTCGCAAATTCCGATACAACCTCCCAGAGATACATTAAAGATTAAAGTATGCCACATATCAAACACAAATTGGAAAACATCGGTCTCATCCCTGTTTTCTTGCTGATGAAGTAGTTTCTTGGAAATAGTTATTTGTAGTACGGTACTTGAATCTCAAGTGAATAAAGAATGAAATTAGCTGTATTAATACTAATTTAACTGAAACATTTTAATTTAGCGTAGCATACCAAAACAAAACACTTTGTTGCATAGGAATATAACGAGTCTCTTATACCTACGTGTATACGCTACATTTCTCCGATAATATCTTGTATGAAAACGCTATGTGCCTGTCTGGTTTGTATTTGGGTTGTTGTGATGTGAGCGAGTTTTTGTACATTCTGCAAAAAGTTTTAAATTGGATAAAAAACATTGCGGAAACGGTGGAGTCCAACCAAGTATTCAAATCAGTAGATCTTCCTCATTGTCAAGTTTACGGCGCGTTGAGGTGCTGTGGCGAAAACGTGAATGACACGACACTTGTAGCAACAATGATTTATTTCACAACAGTTATTATAGGCGTGCTCTGAACAGGCGTCAATGAAATGAAGTAACACCTTTCTCATGAAGATTTATCGAGGCTTTAAATCACTTAATGCAAAACTTATGAGTGCTCTGCATTGGTGGACACTGTCTAAAACTGCTTATTTTAACCATTTAAAAGCGTAACATTTTTTTATTAATGTTTTATACATTTTGTAGCCATTGTTCACGCGCCAAGGATAGGAATAATCGGTTTTAAGTAATCTAGCAAGTGCCATGATTGCATTGTACTTGTCTTTTGTCTTTTGAAGTATATTCGAATTGATTACGTAAACTTTGAAAACTGCCACGCTAAAGGTATTTAAATGGTGATAAATTTACATTACCTAACAATTTTACGGTTAAATGTCTTCATTTCGTCAGACGTTATAACTTAACATTGACAAGTGTAAATTGACACCAATAGGTGCCTTTACATGAAGTTGGGAGTCATGATGATGAGCCAAAGTCTCTTGTTTTGTTCATTAGTTTTGAAAGTTCATAAGTATCGAAAATAAGTTATTATCCTGCACCATACCGCATAAACTTGCTAATGTTGCAGAGGCATGTGAATTGGTGGCTGATACCATATTGCTAAAGCCGTCGGTGTTCATTTACAACTTAATTTAACATTTCATTACGCATAAAAATGCAATCACTCTTTGCTTTGAGTGCGCATAATTCCTGTGTTGGAGCTATATTTTGGTAAAATGTTATCATCAACATTCTCATGCCTTTGAATAGCACGACCGAATTTATTTTTGGTGCAATATCTAGAATTTATGGAGTTTGTGCATTTAGACAACCTATTTTATATGTCACCTACCAGTTGGGTATCCACATGTTTACCTTTCTTGTATCAGATGGTAATTGAACTATCCTAGATTTTATTTGTCTGTGTTTTTCAAAGATATGAATACATTTTAAGCTCCAATATGCAACTAAATTGCCAAATAGCATGTGGTAATAAAAATGTTTTAAGGGACTATAAGTTACGATCCCTTTGAAACGAATCCCATCATTTGTTTATGACTTTATGAAATTAAATAGGAGTGCGTTGCGGTAAGCTTGTGGTTTTACCCTTGTTATAGTATCCAACGAAACTTTTGCCTTCCTTAATCAGATTACATTGGAGGAACATTTTAGTGCATGTTTAGTAATAATATAAAATTAGGATACGCTAAAATTACTTTCAGTTTATTGAGCAACAGCGCGATATGGTATTTGAAAGGTCCATTGTTGTTGTTTTATTCTCAAATCAAATATGCAGTATGAGACTGAAGAGAGGATTTTTCTCTTGCTTAAGCAACTCTTCATGACAAATCTGCACATTATTATCCTTGATTTTCTGTCTACACTAGCATAAAACAGCTCGAGCACTGCAATCTCACTGATCTCATCTCCCTTGCAATGGCCGAAGATGAATTGAATACAACAATGCCTCACAATTACATGGAAAACGTGCATGATTTTCGTCGATATTTTTGCCTTCACTGATATCATTGCTCACTCTGCAAACATGCATTTTTCAATGCAACACAAATTTAATGGATTGCACTGGTCATTTTTTATTGTCAGTCAGCCACTAAAGTCATGATTAAAGAATGGGCTGCAGAAACGGAGCCACTAACTTACTATGAGACTGAAAAAGAAAGGTAAAGACATGTACTCGAAAAATGAGCACTATGAACGACGGAACGAAAAGCAGCATTGAACTTGATAGGCTTGCCAGAACGACAATAGATCTTTGAGCTTGCGTTTATAGTATAATTTGAAAAAGCAGATGTCAAATTGAGGTTTTGGCAAAATGAATTGCTCACTTGTTCCTAAAAAGTGCATTATTTCTATTATACATACCCTTTTCAAATGCACTCCTTCTACATTCGTCTCCCTAGTCAACGGCAAATATGAATAATAATGATTACCATAGCCTAGTGAACCTGATTACAAAGTTTCCCCATACAAATTGCTCTTAAGAGCTATGTTTGCCATAAAAATAAGTGAGCGAATATTACTATGCATGCCTATGAATATGGAAAGGAATAATGTGGTTCACTAAAACTGCCATGACAAAGCGAACAAACGAACAATGAACTAGGTAAATTGTTCGTTGGGAAACCTACTTCAAAATTAAAAGCGAGTAAACCAAACCATTGAATTAGAACTTTTGTAACAATGGATTTATGCTTTGAAATATATTAATTATCAACTTTATAAAAGGCTATTCGATTTAATCATTAATTATAGCGGGGAGATATTGATTAATTCTAAGTTTGATTGTAAAATTCGAAACTTTAATCCTCCAAAAACCCATTTTAATGGATTGCTTTGTAGTTGTACAACAATGATGTATTTTCTCCCTAAATTACTACAGGGCGACAGGAAGCTTAGCCGAGTAGGTCAGAGTCACGTGCCGGCCGTCTCTATTAGACCATTGACGAGCCCTTTCGTTTTCTTTTTGTTTTGGTGGCCTTTGAACATTAGTTCAGTCTACTCCCAAAACTTTCATATGGTTAATGTAGCGTCATTTCTCCCTGTAACAGAGTGCTTTGCTTGTAGGTTGTGATGAGGTTAACAAATCTAAATAAATCCTTTTTACAAAAAGGGAAGGTTCTCAAAGTAGGAGTCACATACTCATTTATTTAGGCACTTAAGCAAATTCCTACTGTTTATGAGTTATTCTCATTAAGTTTTGTGAGCCATTTATGTTGTTAAGGTTTTAATTAAAGTTTATTTCTTATATTATCTCCGGCTCGAGTGTGTAGTTCTCATTAACTTGAGCATTTCATTAATTGTTCACCTCCTTAAAAAAGTTTAATTACTTTATAAACTTGATATTAACGGCAACTGTGGGGGAAAGAAGATCATTATCTTCTCATCAGTTTCACGCAATAATTTTACATGTATAATCACCTTCGTTTTATTTTGTGTTTATTATACTGCTCATTTTTTCTGGTTCTTTTTGTTTATGTAGGCATCCATTATCCAACCTACTGAAACCAAAAATAATACGGTACTTGGTGGTGTATATGCCATAAAAATAATTTTTCAAATGTGGACACATCATGTTGTGGTGGTTTGGTATACATATTTAAGTACTACAAGATTTACTCTATGGATGCATATTCTAAAAATATGTTTCATTCATTTTGTTTGATGGTATACTTTTGTAACGATACTAGGATAATGCTTGTATCGATTAATTTTTACTTCAAATTAAAGAATGGCAATAAACACATATATTTCGTGTTATTATGCAGCTTTTAATTATTTTTGGCGTCCATTACCCTACCCTCTCTTTTTCTCATACAAATAAATAATGATGTGTTCAAAAGACAAGTCATTCAACTATTTTGTCTGTAACACATACTTGAATACGCACTCAAACTTGATGTGGAGTTTTAATTGCTACTTTTCTTTCCTTATTGGCCCTGTGTGTAGAGAATCCAACGCAACCTACTGAAAACGGAAGGCACCAGGATAAATTGCCTTTTAAATGTGCGTCTCTCAATTAACAGAACCATTTGGTCATAATAACTTGGTATTCAATTTTGACAACGCACCGCAAAAGTACCCTATGGTATGAATGAAGTTGTCACTAAATCGTAATTGAAATTATGATATATATTATAGCATGCGTCTCATTGGATTGGTACGGGCTAATGGCAAGTTGATAACTGCTCAAGCCTTGCTTTACGTATGTACCAGACAATAAAATTCTCTTTCTTATTATATGATCTCTCGTAATAATGTGTGGGCTTAGTAGATCTATATTTGCATTTTACATAAAGGAGGCAGCAGCTCAGTTTTTCAGCAACGTGCTGTTACGTTCACCAATGTGCCTAACTATGAGTAAACAAGTAGCAAGAAATGATAGTGTAAAAATATTTATTGGGATCAACACACCCCTGCAATTGGCTTTGTGCTGCCTCATAAACAATCCCACCATACGCACTTGTCTTTTCTGCTCCATTAGGGGCTTTAATTTACTTAATCCCCTAAATTGAAAGGGAATACTGTTGTGTTTCATTAATAAATTTGTAAGGTAGCATCCCTATTACACAAACCTTTTCAGTTGTACGAAATAAATGAGGGTTATATACCAGGTATAATTTTTCTTCATATACATGCTTACTTACATGTACCATTTCATACTGTGCAAGCATTTATGTAGACTGACGTGAGTGAATATGTTAACATTTCAGTCAGTTTGTGTTGAGGCAGCAATAAATATAAAAACATAAGTATTTATCATCAACCGTGAAATAGCTTGAATCTTTTGCCGTCTTTACTTCTGGGTCAACATTACAAAAACTGAAAACAGTTAAATCTTTGAAATGATTTCTTGACCACCAAAGTGGTAAACAACATTTATAAGAAGGAATAAGTTCAATTTTTAGCTCAGAATTTGTCCCGAGCAGTTTTTAGATCAGGAAACAAATAGCTTTTACTTTTTTTGTAAAGGAATAGTAGAGCGTAGCTCAACCACAAAAGCTCGGCCTCCGCGTTATCAGATTTTAGAATGCACATTTGATTTTGACGATCCACCTGCTCATCCATATCTGTTATATCAATAAAACGGAGGGCTGATGGATCCAACGAAATATTACTAAAAGTACATCGGTTTTCTCCTCAATGCAGTCATTTTCCTTTTAGTTACATGTTGTGTTTTGTTTAGCCCTTTTTGAACACACAGTTGTGTACTTAGGTTGACAGATTGATTGATGAAAATCAATATCTCTTTCACTCTCATATTATCTGTTTTAGAAAGTCATATCCCCGTGAATAAAATTTTGGTAGGTGACTAAATAAAAGGGAATCACAATAAATTTTCAAAGGCTACACCATACCACTATATCCAACCAAACCACTACTACAACTACTTACCTTCTCCTTCATTTTGTTACTTTTGATTTGATACCTGGGAAACTTGTTAAATTACATTTTGTTTGCCCATTAAGTTGACTGCTTGACGTTTCTTTACTCATGGTTAATGGTTCTTTATAGACCATTTTCAACATCAAATACTCACTCACAATTCTCCTCAATCCATATATCATTTTTTTCTTCTTCCCCTCATCTTCCTCATCTTTATGAATGAATGCTGGTTTTTCCTTTGGTTCTGTGGTGGGATGGCGCAGTAATGGTTTTATGAGGATAACCCTTTGTTAAAAATAAACGACGTACAAAAGAGTCTCTGGCTGCCTGTAAGCAAATTTGAAATGAATGTTCGTAAGCTAAGTTAAGAGCATTATAAATAAGGATGTGATATGACTGAAGGAAGAAAAGAAAGAAAGGAGGTTGAGATGCACTTACCGGCTTGGTTGCATTATCATCATCACATCATCATCATCATTACTATATTGACTTTTTCGCATTGTAGAGCTTTTCATAATGCAGTTGCATGTCTTCAAGGAATAAATAGCGAAAAAATACAAGGGAGAAGAAACGTGTGGGGCAAATGAAACACTTGCAATAAGAAGACAGGTAGGGATATATATATACTACATACTTTTTTTTGAAACATCACGTACAACTACTAGTTGGCTATGTTTGTCATTTGTTGTTGTATTTGCAAATGCCTGTATGTACTTAATATATTTGAGCGCAATGAAATGCATTCGAGATGTTAAGACTTTAAATTGGCATTTTAAATGCAGAGAAAAGAAAGATTTTTTTAATTCTACTTTTTCTTTGCTGCCACAACTACTTCACAAGACCTACATTTCATCTTATGGCAATTTCCTAATTGTTTTGCGATTACTTTTTTTTGCATTGTATTCCATTTACGCTTCAAGCACTGGATTTAGAAAAGATCGAGGAAGAAAGGAAATAGAAACATTACTAGAGAATTAAATAATAAAAATTATAATAACAACGAGGAGGAGGATGGCACAGAAAGAAAAAATCTCCTGAAGCAGTTATCATTTGAATGAAACAAACTCGTGCATCTTTCTCAAATAGTTTGTACACTGCATTACAAACAAACAAAAACCATTTCTTCACTTCACTTTAGTTGATATTATTGTTTAAAAACAGTCGAATGCCGAAATGCTTCTAATCCTGTAAAAAGGAATCGAAAGTTTTCTTATCTGCCGGCCAAAACCGGTGCTCATAGTAATATCAGTAATGAACAGACAGCCGACTGCTTGGCGAATGGCGAACCTATTAAATCATTTTTGTGGTTGATTATATTTTTTGCATGTGCACACATAAATGTATGAACTACATGTGTGCAATCTGCAATAGTAGTCCATGCATTTTTGTCATAATTGTGTTTATGTGATTTTCATTAGTTGAAAAATGAAAATTTCCTGTGATGAACAAGTCTAATATTCTTACGGCTATTTGGTGTTGTTGCCGCATGCTGTTTTGCTTTTCATGCGATTAGAGGATATTGACTCTGGACCTTCATTTTCTGATTGAGTTGTACCTATTTTGAAGTGCCTACAACTAAGCTTATAATTGAAATGTAAAGAACGGCAACATAGACAGAATAAGTGGTTGTGTTTGAGTAAGAAACACTAATCACATTGGTTTGTCTGAGAATTGTAAAAATTGATCATTAGAAAGGAATGAAGCGTCATTGGTAGATTTGAAATTTTATTGTAAATCTGGATCATGCAATTATTCTACAATGAGTCTTCGACTTGAATTCATGAGACGAGACCACTATCAACTTCTAATTCAAGCTGTGATCTGATCACTCCTGTGAACTGAAAAAAGCTAATCTCGTAAGAGGCATGGTATGTCGGTATTGAAAAGAGTTTAGCCACTTGTTCAATATTCTATGCAAGTATCATCGTAATATGAGTGGAGTTATTTGTCATTCTTGACATCAGAAAGAGGACGATGACAACAGGTACCAGATACTTATTCGAAAAAGTGTGTCACCTTGTGTATCATTCCACGCTTCTTAGCTTGACAGGTCTCAATCAAAGGCTTTATGAATATGATAATTGTGCCATTGATTTGATATCTTACTTTTATGCTCGAGCTCACTTACACCACCACCACCCTTCATTATTCCGTCCATGCGAATCTGCAGTGACATTGCATTCAATTTAATTCATTGTCATCTGACGTTATCTACGGTCGGACGGAAGCTCCGTCCGGTGTAGAAAGTGGTCCATTCAGGAGGAAAACCATGTGCCTTTGGTTGTCTGTTGCAGGTTGGCCAAATTACTTTGGTTTTTCTATTTATGCGGACAATGATGGATGCGTTTTTTAAAATCATTCACTCACACAAATCCAAAGAAAATAGATCCGGTTAAGCTCATCTTTTTTTACATTATTTGTTTTCGTTCCTTTTTTATAATAATGACCTAGGTAGTCACTGATGCAATTTTCTTATCATATCCAACCAAAACTTGTCACTGTCAGAGTGATATTTTGACGTAGTGTAAACAGAGGTTGAACATCTTCAACTGTTAGAGTAATTAAAATCTTCTGTTTGTGATTTGATTGAAATAAAAGTAAAGGCAAGGTAGGTGTGAGACCATTTGAAAGTGAGAAAAAAACCTGTAAATGAAAACATCTTTCACATGAAGCGGCCAAATATGGGAATCTTCATTATCGTTTCAACTTTGCACAAGAATGACATGCCACATTTGAAACAAAAACAGAAAGGATCATTAAACTACAATTACATGTGCTCAAGCATGTAAAAATGGCTCATCATCACGGCATGAATGAAAATGACTGCAACTGTTATAAATATTAACTGCATACATTTATTACTATGTGTAACCGTTTTTCTTCTTGAATGTCATGGCCTGGCTTTCTCATCTCAAGTCGTTATATTTGATTTTTTTATAATTTCATGAGGCTCGTTCGTACCATGTGAAAAAAATGACGTGCATTCAGGTCTGGTTGTAGAATTAGCCTAGAGGGCTACGAGCACATAAAATGGTATAAATGATGAGGAGAATCTAATGCATTTTAATTTTTTAAATAGGAACATGCTAATGCGCAATCTAAAGATTAGCATTATCAACTGCAAAATTTAACGAGCGACAATATTATAATCAGTGAGGTGAGAGCGAGCGTGAGTGAAAATAGTGGATTGCAAATTCAATGCCAATTTTCTTCTGAAATGATTCTCTGAGCTCTCGGTTGATTAAATCAGTTCGGAGTGGAATACGAAATTGTTTATCTATTTCTTGATGAAATTTCACGAACAAGGAATCCCCATCTTGATCCACGTTGAGTGTCTCATGTACTATACAAGTCCAAGTTTTGTGTACAATTGTAATTGACACTGATTTAGAAATTTTGATAAACCAGTTCCGTCTAATTGTTTGGGGGGCTAATTATACAACGCCTCTTGCTTTAAAATGCTCGTGCTTGGCTAACGGCAAAACTTGCTCAGGAAGAGAACAAAACAGCAAAGTATGAGATAGCACGTAAGTAAGTTATATTGCCGTAAGTTTTAGCAGTAAGTCAGTAAGCCAAGTAGAAAACTAACCTACACACTTTCGGGTGAGACAAGACATGACATGGCAAACGGCTCCTATCTTGTCGAGTTACCTGAGCTTGAACTAACTGACTGCTGCAAAAAAAATATTTGCAAAAATCGCTTGTGCCTTCTCTCTCGTACATGTATTTATTTACACCTCAAGGCATTACATTAATATCATTCATCTCTTCCAAGAGCTTTGTTAAACATGCTGAAAAAGCAAATGGCAACTTTAAAAGCATCTATTCTCTTGTTGTCGTAAAGGTTGAGGTGTGTGTACTTTGCATTAAAACATTTATCCGTAATGTGTGGCACTTTTAGGGGCTCAACGACGTCTTCCTCGCATTCACATCTGAGCTGTCTTTTCAACTGTTTTCGTAAAATGCGTAACATTGTTAAAAAGACAATGTTTTACCTAGATTGGAGTTGTGGGTAGTTAGGTAGATATGTAACGTAGGTGGAGGCAGGTACATACACATGAATAAAAAATGAATGAGTGTGTGCGCAAGCGCATCGTGATTTTTCAGTGCTCATTAGCGACACTCCCACAGTCAATGAAGAAGAATATGTGAGATGTGCACAAAAACCAGATGGTAACTCACGTAAATCAGATGTGTGTGACATGTTTAGGTTACGACTTTGCCATTTCTGACCCCCTTGACTCATTGACTCTCGTGTAGCCTATACTAATTATTAGTGATAAATGACCGAAACACGCAATTTCCTGTGTATGAATATATTTGATATTCTGATTTTCAAAATGTAAAGACACAAGGGTCACCTTTCAATGTTTATTATGACAGCCGGCTGGCTGCTACTCTCATTTAATGTCAGAAAATTGCTCTTTGTAGTTCTTAATCCACATCTTGGTAGGTAATAAATGTGAACAGCTTATTTTTCTTTGAAAACGACATGAATGCATGAATAAAGCTAACTTTTGCAAATCAATTTGCCATGAAAAGTGGTAATACAGAAAGCACTGTAGCCAGTTTTCTTATCTGATAATATGTCTCTCTCGCCTCGCCCCCAAATGCAACTTTAGTAATAAGATGATTACCCATTTACTCATATATGAACAATGGAATGGGATGCGGTAGAGTAAATTATTAGCTGCACGCACATATTTCAAACTGCATTTTATACGCTAACGAGCTGACAATTTCCTTTCAAAAACTTTTTTTTCAATGATGAACAAAAACAAATCAGTATCGATTTCATTTTTGTCCGCTTCGATACATTTGGGTTGTGCGCGGAGGGTGCTAAACAAAAATAGGCACAAGAGTGACTGTCAGATAAACTGGAAATTAAGAGAAAGGAAAACAGATCACTTTGTACACAAATTGTCATGTTGTGACTGCTACCCATTCGCCTTCTCAGCACCTTTTCCCTTTTAGAGATGTGCGGTCACAAAGAAAATCATATTGACACAGGTCTTCTCTCCACATGCCGCTGTTTAACTTTTATGTGTTTGTGTATTTACAAATTTTTGTAAGGGCTTCAAAGCTATAAAAGGGATGGGATGGATGTTTATGGGTTGACCTTTCATAAAAATACATTTTGTTGTAGTTTCGGTGAACTTTCTTCTTTTTCCTTCCCTTTCAGTTTGCATCTCACGCAATGACTTCAAAAGGCGACACATTGATGTTATTTTCATGACCAAACAGAAAATCATCTTGATCTTCACAACCGAGCAAAATATTACGACTGCATCGTCAATCACAAAAACTCAAGGCAGACCAAAGTGACCACTTTCCAACAGTCAAGTTTGTTGCATACAGAATGCACAATTTTGACATAACATGCAACAAACCTAGCATGATAAAGGCAAATATTGTAAACATTTATATGATTACGCATTGGTCACTGCTTAGCAAAGAATTTGCAACAAGATATTTTCTCTTGATTCGAAGAAAAACTTCTTTTTTTCCATTAGTTTTTATAAATCGGACACCACAACCTGATGTTGCTTCTTCAGTCCTCTCAAAATCAGTGCCAATATATTTGTTTTCGTGTTAGAGATCAACCACTTTTGTTTGTCAAGTTTAGTAAGAGATCAGCTACGGGTGCAGCGTTTATTGATGGGTGATAAGTGAAATATTGAATGGCTGAACAGGAAACATGGTTTGCTGCCAAATAAAGTTATTTTTTCTAAACAATCGGCAATTGCCCTACCCATAAAACTGATACCACTTGCACGTCTTTTTTACAAATCACATGCATATTATTGCCGTCATAAAAACATAATAATATTTACAACGCAGTAGTAACCGCATGTGTAAGGTGTAGCACTTTGTTGTGGTATTTGAAAAGAAATTATCAAAAAAAATTATATTCCCATCATGATTCATGTAACTACCGTATTAATCATAATAAAAATGTTGGCTCTTAAGGAGCTAACAATATCTCATGAAAAGCATTGAATGGAAATTATTGCTGGGATTTCAATTTTATTACAAAATAATACATTCAATATACATAATATACATGAAGTGAAGGCAGGTTCACTTGTTGTAAATGAATGAAGGAAAAACTTAAAATGTGTGCCTTGGTATTAAACAATACTGGTTTTGCTGTCCTTAATGTTTCAAATTGTAGGCTCATTTTACTCCGGAAAATAATAGGTTGTTCACTAGTTAATCATATTTCACAGGGGAAACCGGTTTGAAAATAAAAAGTTTTACACAGCCGGCACAACTTTTTTTTGATTTAAATATGATTATCTTGACTCAAGCATGCATAAGCCACAACGTTCAAGAGCATAGCACCCAACTTCCAAAGTGTGAGAAATGAGTAGTGTGATATGATTTATTATTATTAACTTGGTGTGTGCTGATACTGATACTTCTGCTTGTCTTTAGGGAAGTATCATCTTCCAGCATCAGTTTGTTATTGTAGGAAGATGTAAATGTTTTGGAGGTGTGCATTGCCTTTTAATATACATATACTTTGAGTGGTAGTACAAGTTCATTCGTTTTTTTTATTCTGAGGAAGTAAAAACGTTGGGTGCATAATATGGTTCGTCGTCTAATGTGTCATAATGTCATAAAGGTATGTCATTGTCAAATGAACCATGTCGTCTGTGGTGGCGAAATCATTTTTTCTATTTTCCTTAAATGTTGTAGGCAGATTTATGGCGTAATTCCAGTTATATGCTGAAGCCAAAATTAAGCTCTCTCATTACTTCCTGACTTGTTGGTATAGGAAACATTAATAATATTTTTGGTCTATTTTTGACTGTAAATGACTGACTGCCCTAAATTAATTGACAATATAGCATTACTTGCTAATTTGCAAACTATAAATTTGCTAGACGTACCACGCAATGTTTCATTAGACCTCTTTCACCAGCTCACCGCAATATGAACTGGAAAGTGCAATCTTACATGATAACTATTAGCTCATTAGGTAATGCGTGCATTTGGCAGAAACACAGTTTTCCTGTATGTGCGCAATATGTAATGTCTCTAGTTGGTTGGCATTACGAACACGTTCTGACATTTTTTAAGCCTTTTTTGACTCAGTTTGAAATGACATCATCAAATGTCACCTTCCTTTCCGTTCACACAGAACAAGCCGCAATTGGAACGACTGGCATCATGCTTAAGGAAGCATATAAACTCATAATGATTCTCAGTTTTCCTGTCGAGAACCGTTTACCGGAAATTCTCCTCTGTTGATGATGATGATGTTGTGAGAAAGTGATCGATGATGTTGAAAATTCTGGAGTATAAGGATGTTATGTAAAACGCATTGCTAGTACACAGGATGATACTCAATCTACAACTCGTGTCTTGTAACGTTCTAATGGAACTAATAATTTTGCTTATACAATCCCATATACGTCGTGTGGAATCGAGTTTCTTTCGAACAGAAGCTTTCATCCGCGTGCATATTATCAAATATTATGAGAAATTGAAAAGTGTTACACAAGGCATAGGAAACAAAATTCATTCAATACAGGCATCGTTAAACATTATTTTGCTTTGATAAAAATACAATATCCGGCGTCAGATTATTCCTTTAAATCAAGCTTCTTCGTGTGAAGTCTCCAGGGTAGATACGCTAATATTAAAATTCTAATGATAAACTATAAACACGTCGTCAAAATTCTATAAGGTAAAACATCCCATAGCTTGAGCACTCTGATACAACACAACTTCCAACAAAGTTTGTTCGTATTTGAAAAAACCAATTTTCTCCTTTTTGTCATTGGATTTTGTACCTGGTAACAAGCAGCACAGGCAAACTTTCACGAAAGGTTGCTGCTGTTCCCACGGCTATTCAGACTTAATAACGTTGAATATAGAAAAGGATGGGAATCCTGAACAAAACTACTTGAATCAAAACTCCTACTCATATTAGAGTTTGATTGTACCCTCTAATCATAATTAAGACACTCGACATTACTTGAGGACACGTCCTACAAATGATTGGGCAATGTAAACATATCAAATTGCCAATACATGCATGGTGTCTTAAAGGCTGATTGAAAGTTTGCTTTTCAAACGAGAAGTGGTTAAGCAAATGAAGTATCTTCGTTTTGTTAAATTCCTTGTATTCCAGTAGAATAGAAGATTGTGCAATCTAATGCATGCGTATGTGCATTTCCTAAAAAAAAGTGGCTAACGAATACGGAATCGCATCTCATCTCCCATCATCTATTCCTTTGTCATCCTTCTTTATTGTACAAACTAAGCTTTAGCATCATCTTCATCACTGATGTGATGTCCATTATAATTCTATGGAAATCCTTTTCAAAAGAGACACTGATGATTACTTGAGTTCGTGAACGAACTCGCCATCGCATCCCCTCCATTCATTCAGCATCTAATGCTGGTTGGCAAGTGCAGCAAATCACGGAGTGTAAACAGAAGCTACGACAGAGGTTTGAAGGATCGAATAAAAAGATAAAAGATGCTGTTGATGATGGTTGGTAGTGGCAGGCAGTGGTCATTGACTTGGTAATTATACTAGACTACAAAAACCCCATTCCCTCACTCGTTCAAACCAATCGCTTCGTCGTCGAATTTGGTTGTTCATTGCTGCTTTATCCATGTAAATCTTTGAAGAAGATGCCTAGATAAAAAAACCGATATTACGAGAAGTTATTGCTGGTGACGATGATGCTGATGATAGTGAATATTTGGTGTGGTGGTGAGGTGATAGTATAGTATAATATGGAGCGAATTAGCTACAGGATGATCTTATATCAGGAAGACGTATTTTAGGATTCAAGAGAATATTTTAGACAAAGTGGAAGCAAGAGTAGTGGTAGTGGTCATGTCGCTGTCCATTAAACTGAAGGCACTTGCGTATCCCCCATCTCACAAACAACCATCTAGGTTCTTTCTGCCATTCTTTGCACATAGAATGGCTGTACCTGTCTCCATCACTTCACTTCAATTCTTCCGAATGATGAACTGCTACACCAGTCGGTTGTGACTGTTTTATTGCAGGGAATGCGGAGAGTCATGTAGATATAAGTTAGGTTCTTCATATTTTGCCCTTTAAAATGTAACCAAGGGAGCAGTTAATGTGGATGATTGTACATACATCCACATTACACATTTTGTTGAGTTGAATGAGTCAGAAACATCAAGGATAAAAAATGGATTGAGGAATCTTCCTATCACAGTCGTCATCAGCCTCGTAACAGAGAGATCGTTTTCCAAATTGCATTCCTAATGTATCTCAGCAAAGCCAGTCCTCCGACAATGCATAAACTGAGTCGGTCTTGGTCTTGGTTGTTGTTGTCAGCTAAAAATCCGACCAACTAGAGAGAAAAAAGTACCATCATATTTTTTTTGTTTGAGTTGAAGAAAGAGTACAAAAGGAAAGAAAGAAACCTGTAAAGTGAGTGAGCTAGGAAAAATTGGCATATTCGCATTATTTTGGATTAATATACATGAAGTTGCAGTCATTGTACGCATGGCTGTGCCCAAGGGAGAAATATGTGTCCGTGGTAAACTTAGTCATACGTTGTTGGTTGGTGAATTCGCATTTTTCTTGGGTATTTTTTCCAATAAACCTCACGAAAAACAATTTCCCTATCGCACTCTCCGACTACTCACTAGTCCTCGTTAGCTCTCAAAGTGTTACGCATGTAGTAATCATGGGCGGGCAAATATTTCCCTCAAGAATGCTCAAATTATTATGATAATACGAATTCATGTTTTAACTGTATAGTGCATCATGTACGACGGTTGCCATTTGCCACAATCGTAACGATCTTCAGTGATTTTTTTGTCTCGCTCACCATCTCACCTTTTTTTGGTATGCACGTTTGTCGGTGATGATGAGATGATGATGATGCTGCTGAATGGTATTACCTTCACAAAATAGAAGACAAATAGCCTAACATGCGTGTTTGAATTGTGAGACTGCTTGCGTTTCTTTCTCAGCTTGATTTTCGGAGAGATTTTTAATAGTGTTGAGAATATATGAAAAAATTTGTTTGTTATCCGTACTCGGGATGTAAATCATTTACAATGTAATATTTTCTGATATGCCTTTTCCTGCTGTTTTTGGGTTACCTGTTCTCCTCTCATTGTCTTCCTCTAGATTAAAGTGGCTTTTAAATTCGGAGAAATGCGTTTTAAAACGACTTTTTAGATGCATGCAATGGACTGGGACTTTTAAACCATGAAACGTTTTGTATGCCTACGTATATTTAGGCTTTAAAGATTAAAATCCTGATCGTGCAGTTGGAAGCGTACACACATATAAATTATTCTGTTATCTATCTTGGTACATTTAAGTGGAAGCAGTATTTCATTAAGATATTATTTTCATGAACTACCATTTCATTCTGCTCTTTTACTAAACAAAGTTGAAAGTCAGGTTTCTCCCAGGCCAGGTTGGAAGAGAGTGCACTTAACTACGTGTTCATGCCATGCCATCCCATTTTTTCCATTGCACTTGTTCATTAACAATGTTTTCTTGGAGTAGTGCACTCGCGGCTGATGTGCCATTTGCCAATACCACTGGTGTTCAACACAGGAAGGTTCATATCCAGTTTGAGGCTGTAAAAATTTCTCACGATTCTTCTCAAGATTGGTAGTTTGAGGGTTGTTGAGTAGAGACCTCAGTTTGTGTCAAGCGCTTTGAAAAAATCGCAATCAACTATTTCTTGTTGCATTTTCATTCAAGAACATCACGGTGTTGCTGGTGGTATTACTGAGAGTTCTTGTAGTCATGATACATTCCTACCTTTAGGCTTGGTTATTCCATACCGTCGAATGTTTCCCTAGGAGGCAGATCAATAGCCATGTAAATGGCAAAAAATTGAAATTCTAGCATTGTAGACGACAACTTCATTGCATTTTTAGGCAAAGTTGAGAGTAGTCTAGGACAGTCTTGAGTTCCTTAGTGCTCGGCGTTCATATGCATATTTATATCCATTTTACATTTTGTGCAGTATTAATACTCTTAGTTCTAGTGCTGACCAGGGCTACAATTGATGGGACAGGCGATAAAATATCAGCTCAGCTTTACGATGCATAATGTAACTGATAGTCTTGTCCCTTGCAACATTTATTTGGCAGCTAGAGCAGTATGCAAGGCAATAAAGGATTTTTATGAGTATCCATATACTCCTGGTTTGTGTTGCTTATCAAAATAAAAATTCACTGTTGAACGCTGTTCATTCCCTTATCCTCTTTCATAAATTGGTGCTGATTGGACTCGCCACTTTGGTTGTCCCCACACGACTCTGTTTGCATACTACTGCAAAGATTTATAGTCTTGGTTTCCTTTCGTTTGTTGCAATGTCGACAATGCGGTGTGACAACGTCTATTGATTGTAACGTTGTTTAGCTACTATTATTACTGGATTCATAGGGAAGGCGTCGACATTAGGCGACTTTTGCAACCAATATTCCTTTCGTAAAATTCAAGTGAAGGCACACAATATCAAGTCTTACTGAACACAAGGCTCTTTCTAAAGTCCGTCTGCGCCCGAGCCTCACTCCATATGAAACTAGGTGCATTAAGTATTCATAAAAAATATGTATTTCATACTGGGCGTTCTTCGATTTTGTGAAGTTGAGATATTGCTCTTTCCATTCTTGCATATTACATTATTTGGGGATCAATAGTAAAATATGAAATGGTTGGTCGTACAAGTATGATGGACGCTGGTCTTGTCTTGCAAGAATTATTTTTTGTTGTATGAGATGAAAGGTATGAAGTAAAAATGATGGTGAACACTGAACAACGACGGGGATACATGTGGCTTCTTAATCATAATAGAACATGGTCTCTAGGTATATCGTTATGTGCACACAAATCAGTGTACAGCATAACATACTGCACAGGTAATAGACTTTTCATCAGTTTGTCAGCAAAGTCAGAACACCAAGAACTGACGTCGTTCGTCGTGAAATAATCAGTGACGAGCTCGACTGCAATATCGAATATCCATGCTCATACTTGCATATTGAATATTTAGATAACGCATCGCATATGAAGAAAACTGCTGTTAGTTGCCGTGATAAAACATAATACGGCTGAAAAAAATCATTGAAGGTGCTCTAGCATATAAGTGAGTAAGTATCGTAGTACCAGGATGGTAGTAAGTCAAGTTAGAGAGACGAAACGGCAAGAGCAAAACAATAATTGTTGCATGCTAACAAAACTTTGCATCACAAACAATAAGGAATCTTGAATCTCTTTTCTCGACTTGACTTACATGAATGCTCATATTATGTATATTAGTGGTGTTGCAGTAGTGATGCGGTGAAGTGAGCAGAGCCTTGTACGTGTACATAGAGACACAGCACGTCTCTCTCCGTTTTTGCTGTGTTGCAGTAACTTGGTTAACGTGTGTATTTGTTGCTGAGCTTAGTTAGAGAGATATGTTGTCTGTCAGCATAATATAATTGAGCATCCACTTCTCTCGAGCTGCAACAACACAACACAAACACATCACACATATCGCATCACAACGCAGCGTCTTGGTTTATATTGTGGGAAAGAGTCAAATCGCATGTAAAACTTGGTTGTAGTCCATTGCCTTGCTCTCAGTTTGCTATCGCATGTTCCCCTGACAATACCGACTTGACCGGATTGGCTTACTTTTTTAGTACTTTGTAAAAACCATATCTTCGTAGTTCCCATTACTACTACCATTGTTTGTTTAGTTCACTTTTGTGGTTTTTGCTTCCTACTAGAGAAGCCAAGAACCTTTTTTTCTGAAGTGTTCTTCATTTGCTACAGTTTTCAAAATCCATTCATGAAAGTTTGCAAAGTGACGACCAAAGCCATTGATTGAAGCCTTAGCTCATTGTTACAATACAATAAAAAGATTTCAAGGTAGAAAAACGCCACCATTATGTAGTCGATACCAAAGTGAAGTCCAACCATAAAGTGCCTTATAGCTCCCTAATACATTCTTTATAGGAGCAATTTCCCTTTTTCAAAAAAGTGACTATATCTTAAATCATTATTAAACACATTAAGAGAGATAGATAGATAATCATTAAGAGTTACAAGTTTTTGTTGTTCACGCGTGGTCAGCAAGGAGTGCGATGAATTACTTTTACTCTTGAAAGGAACACACGATACGAACACGATCCTTAACTGATCACTTATTTTACGAAATCTGAACTAATCATATAATAGGACTAATAAAGTAAAAATAACGATAGTTATTATTGCAAATCGTAACACACATACGCAAACTACGTGGCGAGAACAATGGAGTTTTCACACAAGGGGGAACATACATTTGGATAAATTGTTGTTGTGCAGCAAGTGTAGCACATTGTTGAAGCGAAGGGAAGGCAAGATTCGACGAAGGAATAAATAATAAAAAAGGATCAAGAGAGAAGAGTTGTTACGTGTTGCAAATGTTATGCAGTTCGTATTCGTCTTGGTTCTTCATCATCGTCCTCGCTCATCAGCAGAAGGATTACAGTGAAGTTTTGCCTGAGAGACCAGGAATGAGGCAAAAATAATGGATTTTGTTTCTACTGTTTCCACCAACTCCTATGATTTTGTTTAATGCTGTATTATTATTATTTTATCCCATGTTCACATCCTTAATGTAATTGATTGAAAAGTTGGTAAAAGATAATGCGAGGGGAATTTTATGTGTGTTGGCAACTTAAAAAGAAATGAAAGTAATGGGAGAAAATCATAATTGAATTATTAGTTTACTATCATTATTATTAATGAGCATCTTTATTATAAATTCATTATTGCGTGCGGATACTGTGTAAAATGTGAGTAGGCAGGGTTTACTTGAGCTTGAGCTTACTCAAATGTATACGATTTTTTATGTGAAGCCTAAACCCGACTGTTCCCACACTGTTACACTACTAGGAAAGGAGGAGAAAAAATTTATTGTATGAAAATGGAACAAATAAGAACAGTCCAAAACCGGAAATAATATGAAATGTGAATGTGTATCATTTTGCCCTTAATGTATACCCTGAAGCTCTTAGCTATAAAAATTACCGTTGTTCATTTGTGTGTGAGAGATTCGTAGTTATTGATAGTTTATTTTTTAGTTCTGAATTGATATGTTTTAGTTTTATTTATTATAAAAAAATTTTATGGTTAACCTCTTCCCCGTAGCTTCCTAGAGTTTAGACTGTATTCAGCCGTTCTGAGAACAAAGTGCATTGACTTTTTTTTGTATCACTGTTTCTACCTGTTTCTGTTAAAAAGGATTGCATAACGAAGATAAAAGGCAGGTTGTGTCATCATCATCTTACACCTGTTTTACTAAACAACCCTTAAAGGCCGACAGATAAAGGTCAGGCTTGATTCATACACGTCCTTAAAATGCAGTCAACAAAGGACTAACTTCACAGTACAGTATGTGTGTGGGTGTTTTTAGGAATTAGATTAAAAAACAAAACGTAGTAGCAAAATACTAAAAACTACATAATTGTGCGTTGTGTGCACGCAGTTGTAATCGCATTAAGTAGTAGATGAAATCTCGTAGAGTAGATACGATTGGGATGGTGTGAGCGCATTATAAAAAATTATCATGTAAATTACTATTGAGTTTTTGCGAGAAATTAGTGACTAGCCAACCTATTCTGTAATAATAGTTATAATACAACCAGGAGTATTTGTACGGAGCAAACAATATGTATCAGACTCAGTGAGAGATAAATGTAAAGTTATAGGTTGTAGGTGTGTATGCAATCTCATAAAATGTAAATGAATTTTACAATTACAATCTAGCAAGGTGTAGTGCTAATAGTTAGTAGGTAAATATGAAGCTAAGCCTTTGTAATAAAAAGTAGAGGTTTATTTGTTATTTATATCCCAACAAGCATTTTATCACAGGAGTACTTTTTCTGTAGCGAATCTCAGATTAGCAAATCATTTGAAGGTGAATTTTGACTCGTTTTATTGTACAAACAACAGTATATTGGTTGCACGACTTTTGTAAGGAAAAGTGAGATGCTATCTAAATACCTTTTCAAAATACCGTTTCTTTATGAGTAAATATTGAATGAAAAAAAATCTTATCGTATTATACGTTTTAGTTTGTGTGTAACTTTAAAACTATATTAGTAAGGTAGAAAGAAGGGAACTCAGTCAGCCGGCTCTCCTCATCTCATGCTCTTTGGCAAGAAGGCAACACACATACCTACATTAGCAGACTACTTTAACATTTCTGTTAGAAAAGGTTCTCTTTTCTTGAAACTGATTCAATTTTTTTTCGTAGTATAATCGTAACAAAATCACATTAGAATTCATATATTGCAAGTTACAAGAGGCTCTCAAAGTGTTGTGTTGTTAAAGATCTGATTTTAAGATTTCCTGGCATTGAATCGCGTGGTAGGTACGTAATGTAAAGATAAAAAGTACATATTACTGTATCATCTCAGAATTGTATCTCGAAAAAAAATTGAAGAGGGTCTCCCTGCTTCAAATCCATCATCAAAGATGTTTTGCTGGCCAAGCCGTCGTGGAAGTAGAAAAAAGTCAAACTCTGATTTATCTGGAGATGAGGCTTCAATAACTGGAGAGGCTGCAGTGGTACCAGGTGGGGGTATATTGGTGAAGCCCTACAAGCCCAAAAAGAACAGGGGCAAGAAATCTTCAGCTACATTCAAGTGTGACCTGAGCGAAGCCTTATTACCTCCTTCGGATGAGTGCCTCATCAGCCTCAGATCTGCTTCATGTAACAGTAGCATTCGAGAGCTGAGTGGTTATCAGAGGAACAATGCAAGCTGTGCAAGCAGTGCTGTTGGTGGTCGAGTTGTTCGAGGAAGTAATAATAAACATTTTGTGAGCAGTCAGAATCTCCCTCACTTTCCTGGTGACGAAGATAGTGACTCTGTCAACAACAACAATAATAGGTCTGCCGAAGTGCTCTTGTTCTACAGCAACAACTCCCTCAGCACAAGGAACAGTGTTGCTGATTTCATTGAGAACGAAGACTTCAATTACAAGAGTCTGTGGGGAAAAGATATTTCAGAGTGGGACTCGAGGGAGTCTAGATGCAACACTTTGGAACGGGAGTGTCGAGCTAACCAAGCCAATTTGAACTACGCCAAGACACCAAATAACAAAATCAAGAGCCAAGCTAACGGCACCGTTAGCAGCAGTAATAATACTGGGTCTAATCACAAAGATCGTCTAACTGCTGCATCATCCTCGCCATCCCTAACGAATTCATCTCATCACTCAAATAATACGTCAATCAGTTGCAGTCACAACAAAAGCAAGCAGTTAACCAGGATATTTGATGATGATGACGAACCATTACCATCTCCTCCACCAACCCCACCTGAAGCGAAAATCTCACTATCCACCAATTCATCTTTAGGAAACTGTAGCTATTTTAAGTACCCGCCTTCTTCCGCCGTCAAATCAAATAAGAAACCTGCGCCATTCCGAATACATTCTTCTACATCCACATCCTCCCTCTCTTCTTCCTGCATCCTCACCCCGGAAATTGGAGACAAGGGGAAAGAAAGCTGTCAATATCATCGTCACCAAAATCACCAAGATGATAAAACTTTCACCGACTGTGCAACACAAACTCTTCCCTTTTGGCAACTAGAGTTTCCAGGAATTCTGCACTGCTCCTGCAGTCGCTCCTCTGCCGACAGCGGGATTGTCTTGAATAACCCTTGCACACCTCAGGAAGACGCTGCCGGACTTTCCCCAGGTGGGCATGAGTCTCCTGGAGGAGATAGCAGTAGTGGGATAAGTAGTGATGATAATCTAGAGAGCTTACATGCTGATGAAGAAATCATGTTGAAAAGCTTGAAAAACTCCTTTTTGCACCAAGCAATCCCCTTCCAGTTGTGCAATTTTAGCATTAGTGGTGGTGGTAGCAAGGAGAAGCCCAACTCGAGTGCTAGTGGCTGTGTCAACAATAGCACGAATAACAATAATACTAACAATAACAATAATTCTATTGTCAGTGACTGTCAATCGATAATCCATGGCTTTGCAAGTGTATCCAATAAGCTCGACAAACAGAAGCTGCAAGAGCAATACTTCAAGAACCAACAGCAGCATCAGCATAGCAAAGAGATTTGTGAGCTTTCCGCAGAAAACATATCTCCTGTTACAAGTCAAGGTTGGTTGAACTCCCCAAAAGTAGATAAGTTTTTGATAAATGATGACGTTTATTTATTCGATAATTGGTTATGTAATCAAGCTGCACAAAAACACGAGGTCGTGATTAGCACTAAAGTCACAATTAGCAGCTAACTGTGCAATTATATTTATGGGCCCCATTTATAATTCTCAATACACATAAAATTCACCGTTGTTTCAAACCGCGTGGTTGGTATTCATCTATATTTCAAAAAGTATAAAGATAAAACTGAAAGAGAAAGAGCACTTAATTCTCATGTAACTTTAAGCAAAACTCTACGGCTGCCAGTTCACGTGTTTTGCGCTGTAGTAATATCTCAATCAACGCACTCGCTAACTGCATACATTGAATCAGTTAGAAAAGGGGAGAAGATTACAAAGTAAACTCACAAATCGAGTGTCAATGCATAATTCAAAGCGCAAACCAGTGATTTTCTTCAGAATTCACTACAATTATTAATATTTATTTCAATTAAGACTGCCGACGGCAAAATACCTTTTGGTCTGTCTGTCTGTGCTAATCATTACCTTTATATGAATGAGGATGATAGTGGTAAAGACAAAAACAGTACGGGGAGTACATTGTGTACCTTTTTTTTGAGTTGGCTGGGGCTTCATTTTTATCAATGATTTAGATTGCTCACAATAACTACGAGAGTACAAGATTAAGTGAGGAAAGTTGCGAGCTTTGAGGTGATGTCTGCATCTCGCCTTCATTTATTTTCCACCACCACCCTCCTCTTCTCTTCTGTTGGGTTACATATGGCATAAAATAAGCAAATTTCATTTTCGTTCGTAGGCTCTCCTCTCTTGTCATATATATTCATTGTCGGTGTTAGCTGATACTTGATACGGATGAGAATGATAATGATACGGTGGTGGCTGTGTGATACGATGATTCTGATCATAAAAATATACAGCATGAAGTGGTGCTCACATTCATTCAGGCATTGAAATTGATGATGATGACGACGATGAAGAGGAGGAGGTTTACGGCTCACGTTCATTCACGTTTTCTCAAAATAAAAGGAGTACTGAATAGGATAATGAACGTTTTCGCTCATCAATGGGGACCCTAATTACAACCATTGTTAAATCAATTGTTTCATTCCCTTTCATCTCCCTATCAATATGTAATTGCTTCTCGTAGACGGAATAATATATAATGTCTGATTCTGATTAGCAGCTAAATTTACACTAGCATTAGCACACATCTATCAGCATGATTTTGACTTTGATTGGGTAGCACTCAAATTAAATCACCTGTGAAATATCGTCCTCCTGTCTGCACGAGATAGACAATCACCGAGTTTGTGCGTAATCATAATTATCGTGTACAGAGACTCGTCCGTTTTGAGCAAAAATTTGTTGCAACTTCCGGCCGTATTTGGTTCTCTCTTTTTTCTGTAGCCGAAACGACATTTCATATTATCATCACATCACCATATTATTACTGTTCTTGTATGCTTTTAATTTAATTATACAACAGAACGGAACAGAGTAATAAGGACTTGACAAAACAACTTGAGAAAGCTTTTGGTGTTGAAAACTCGAAAATAATTGCTTTGGCAGCACACAAGAAAAACAAAGGACCTGAGTCAGTTAGTGTATGAGAATTTTGCGGGAGTTGAGTTGAGTGTTATCAAAGATGATGGTTGTATAACGGATCGTTATTAAACTCATACTTTTCATACACTCTACACTGCACGTTATTTGTGTTTGCAGTTTTAATGGTGATGGTTGCAACTCATTCAGAAAGTAAGGAATTGTATTGTAAAGCAATTTCAACCGAAGGAAGAATGAGAGCTTTGGTACTTTAATAGCTATTTTTATACTAGCACCAAGAAGACTAAGACAAGGCAAAGGTTGCTGTTGTTGCTTCTCGTAAGGTACAATCGTTGTGAAGTTTGAGAGAAGCTAAAGAGTGCAAGATACAACAGCAGCAAAGCACTTTGTTCAGGCTAGGCTACTGGCTTTAATTTTCTGCAAAAGAAAATATGGTTCTGTGCCTAGAAAACTTTTGTGATGAGTTTCAGTTGTCAGCATAGTTACTAACGTGGCAGAAGGGGAAAAAGTTTTATATAAAATTTGCAAAGTGTGAAAAAACCGTGGTGTTATTGCAAGCAGATGCATTCTCTGTCACGATTTTCGGTGTTTTATGCAAATTATGATGGTTTAATCGTCAATGGCAGCTGTGATTTGCATGAGCAACCGTTTATTGCCTCTGCTATTCCGAGTTGTCAAGTCATTCATGAAGGGCATATCAAGGACTCGATCAGCACGCTACAGACTTTTTGCATTTCTTTGTGAGTTATTTTAGTTTTAAGTCCGATAATTGGGCAATTTGATGGTGAAACCTAGTCTGGCTTGACTTGTTCTTCAAGTGTCAAAGAGTGTGCAGTTGTAGTGCAGATGTTTTCCATACTTAAGTTGCATTTTCGTCCATGACATGTAACTGATTTAAGTTTTTTTTGAATTTACAGATCGTAACAGGCTTGGTCCTGTTGGAAAGAATTATGCTTCATCTGGGCTTGATGCGAACGCCAATGAATCTGAGGCTCCACTCCTTCGCGGACATGGACAATCGAACGGAGAACTGGAGTCTTCAGGGAAATCATGTACAAAGGTTCCAGGATCTGCTGAGCCTCTCATCGATCCTACCAACACCAGTAGCAACACTAGCAATCTCATAATTAGCAAGAGCAAGTCATCAAATAATCGCGTGTCATCGAACAATCAGCAAAACATCCAGAACTCGGTGCTACTTCAGGAAAATACGTCACTGAAAGAGGAAGTCAGCAGGTTGACGAGCGTAGTTTCAGATCTCCAAGAACAAATTAGTCGACTTGCTGCATCAGGGGAGGATTCGAGAAAGGCTTTGGAGGGGTGCCTGGCAAATGCTGACACGAGATCAGTCGCTCTCAGTATTGTTGCTCAGCACTGTGATACGGAGGTATGTATATCAGCTTGTATTAAAAATGTCATTCATTCTTTACTCAATTTCCTTCTAAATAAGATTCCAGCGTGTTGACAAATTAAGTTTGCAGAGAGAAACTTTTCTCATTAATCCTCACGCTCGATGCTATCCTACTCAACTTAAGAAAGTTCACTAGCTTGCTCATAGAAGAAAAATAGCTGGGCTGTATTTTTCCGTTGGGGAAAATTAAAAGTGGATTGTAGGCCTTTTGCTAAAACTTGACAACTTATTTATTGCGTTTTCAAAGTTCAAATTTTGGGAGCTAGGAGCTAGCAATTTTTTCGTTGACGCAATATATTCTATGTTTTTTTTTTATAAAAAAGACTGTCGGTGTCAATCAGATTAGACTGCGGTGCTGATAAAATTCCAGCTTTATTTTATGCCTCCAAATGCAGATAAACTTATATAAATCTTGGCTTCTGTGGTGTTTGCGGTTTTTTCGGCTGATTGATGATGACTGAGAGAGGAATTTTGTTTGAAAGTATTAAAAAAATTCTCATAAAAATATTCAATTTTTCTTGAGGGACGGAACGTTAGACACGCTATGGTTGGCATTATGTTACGATGCCATCAGCCATAATCATTAGCTTAGCTTGAGTCTTATAATATCATGAAATGATTGTTGTCTTTTGCGGATGTTATTTAATATAATTTTCTTATTATTTTACAGAGACTTGAAGTATATGAGCAGTTGTTGCAACAACAAGTCGAAAACAATGCGTGGAAACAACGGCTTGGTATGTTACAGCTTTGAACAGTTTTATATTGTTTTGTTTTCCGTATTTTGAAATTATGCAGTTGAATAATTCCCTTTTTCATAATCCTTTTCAGATGAAAAGTTGGCGGAACTTCAGAAACTGCAGTCGGAGTATGAAAAGGAACGTGAGGAAAGTCAAGAAGAAATAAAATCTTTGATTGCAGCACATGAAGTGGAAGTTGATGTTACCGTTCGGAACTGTGAAAATAAGCTTGAGCAAAGTAAGCTACCAATTTTTATGAAAATGATTTATTCAACAAATTACACATTCATGATAACTTTTAAGCATGACCTCCAACCAGAACCAATCCAACTTGATACAACCAAAACCAAGGCTATTTTGCACAGTTTTGTAATAGTTTCCTTATCACATTTGATTTTGAATATGTAATTCAAGGCATTTTCAACAATACGCACGAGATCAACTTTTGTCTGGAAACGAAGATGGAAAGCGAGTTTATGAATGAACTTTGTATTCCCCTTGAATGGAAACAGTTTGACAGTTTAGTTAGCCCAAAGTCGTGATAGAAACTCACAAAACTGACAAACAAACAAGTAGTAATTTATTAAGTAGAATTGATGATCAATTCAGGTGGAAAATTAAGATGTCAATTTACGATGTTCAAGAAAGGTTCTAAAGATACCCTATGAAAGCTTCACCTTTTCCAAGTTTTGACATTTTATCTGCGGTTCAAATACATAATGTATGATCATAAAACCCTCCTCAAAAGCACTTCACCCTATGAGTTATTCGTAGTAATTTTGAGTGCTACTGAGAGCTTTCATTTTAAGTGACTCTAAAAATGTATTTCCTCACTCATAATAATTTGTTGTGAGACACATGTACAATTCATTCAATTCTGCTCTCACTTTCCACTCACACTCCACTCTAATGTTATTATTTCAAGAGACACTCTGGAGGTATGATTTATGCTCAGAAAATGTCAAGAGTTGACCCAACTCCTCCAGGGAGAATGTATGTAACTATATTATGCTCAACAATTGAGCTCTTTTGTGGCTTTTACTCTCTCGATGCCCTCAATTCCAGGTTGTTTCTAGAGAAAAGGATTCAGATCCTTTTTGAGAGTTTCTCATTCAACACAACGTTTCAATAAGGTCTTCTCAAATGTGAAGAATTTAGCTTTTGTTCTGTTCCATCCATTCGTAGCCATGTCATTTCCTGTTGTTTAAACCGTGGTAGGGACTAGACGATGTTGTCTATTTTGCTAAGAAACCGTAAGTTAGTTTTTCCTCAATGCCTTTTCATTTAAGGAGGTTTTTGTAATTACAGCAAAGCAAATATGCCAGGATCCAAGTATTGATCCAAGTTTTCCTTATGTCAACGTAGAATAATGAACAACAGATTTTGAAAGCTAAAATGTCCATGAGATGAATTGAAAGGAGAAGACTGAAATTAGACGCTACACATATGCTCCAGTTGCTATTTACACACTCAAATAAATGTGAGCAATTTCGTGGTCAAAGTCGCAATTCTATAAAACGCATTATTCTTTGTGTTTGTCCTTCAACAAACATTAATGCCATCTTGAAAGGTGCGCAGGATGCCCATTTAAGAGCATCTTTTACACAAACAAATTTGATTTATTCGTTGCCATTGAATCTGTTTTGATTCATTTTTCCTCTTCAAGTGATAGTCAAGCTTTATGTCACTGGTTGTTTCTAGAGTACTAGTCAATAAACTTCAAGATGAAGTAATTAAGTCGGATCTGAAAACACAGTCTTAAGTCAGCTTCGCAAGGTTTGCAACGCATTTACAAGCTGTGTACACCTGTTGTGTCTTGGTAATATGGCTTGTAATTTATTTCCAAATTTAGAAAATCAAGTTTTCCTCACAGATATACTTTATAGGATTTATGATGATGGGTTGCGCTATCATGATTCCTCCTCGTTTTTTTAGAGAACCTGCCTAGTTATTCCCTAGTTGTAATAATTCGAGGAGACAGTTTAGGAAGTCCACGGTCTTTTATAGTTTATTGTCAACGATTATAAACGCTGATATGGTGGTAGGAGCATCATTATCGACGCATATGTAGTGGAATTCGTGCTCAGTCTTTTTAGGCACAAAAAATAAAAATTCACGGATGTTAAAAGAATGAAGAAGAAAGATGGCAGAATGAGATACTTGTGTAAATGTGGATGTTCATGTTCACAAGATCAAACAAGAGGATCGAGAGGGCAGGTGCTGCAAACGAACATATTTTGCCCACGCTGCAAAAAAAAAGCATGTATATTTGTAGATGCATAGGTTACGCTCGTTCCTCTCACGAACAAATACGAGATTGAGATTGGAACCTTAGCATGGCTCATATTATTGGATTTATTGTAATAATGCCGCAGCATGATGATTTTAGGATACCATTTTTGCCTCTCGTTTCATAGCATGAAATCCCAAATGACCTCTTCATATTTTTCTTTTGGTATTTCTCTCGCTCTTACATTTTTTCTTCTAAAAATGAAAATGTCAGTGATCGACTTTATACCCAAAAGAGTCGTAGACTAGTTTGTCCATGGCACAGAAAAAAAAGTTTAGAAAAATTACCTAAACTTGTCCTAAAAGAGCGAAATGAGCACGGTAGACTGCAGGAAAGTCAAATTCGTCAGTCAGTAACAGTTTACTCGTCTTCCAGTGCACAACATTTATTTCCACATTCTGGCTCCATCGCTTCCTTTTTTAACGTGGAATATTCTTGTGTAGTGTAAATTGCATTAGTATATTATCATCATCAACAACAACGTAAGGAACGGCTGTAGAATTTTGTAAAGTCAAACACTCCAATTTTACAGAAGGTAGTCTTGAATAAAATAATGTATTCATGGCCGCACACAGTGGCAAAAGTAGTTCCTGACTTATTATAACAGTGTGGTGTCTGAGTGCTTGGAAAACTCTCGTTTCCTCTTCCACTTACTTTTTTATCTCCGCAGAATTTTCCTTTGCTTCCTCTCCTTCCTTTCTGGACAAGGAAAGCAAACAGGAACGTAGGAGAGTAGTATTTGGCATGGGGCGAGCAGTGTTTGCAAACAAGGAAGTGAAGAAGAGTGTTTGCAAACAAACAAGAATGTTTTTGTGGCTTTGTGATTTCCTTAGGAATACGCTTGCTGAGTTACCTTATAAGTATTACGTTACATAAGCCCAGAAATGTATCTCTGCACCTGACTTAAGCTGTCTAACGTGGAGACAAGGGTGACGGTGTGATGATGACAAGTGTTTTCTTGGTTTGCGTGAATAACTCGACTCGCTGCTTAACTTCCCATGTGTATTCATTCATATAAGGTGCACAACACCAAAAAAATTTTCAGAAATGCGTAGCGAATGAGGAGTAACCAAAAAAATTGTAGTTGCATAAAGTAATGACATACCGTAAACTCAAAAGCTCTCTGTAGTTTTCAAAGTGCAGTAGCAACCATATTTTCGCAGTCAATATCATATCACAAGCACAACAATGAACAATACGTTTAGAAACCAGTCAAAATCTGGTTTTCATCTCCGCGAAATATTATTACATTAAATATGAAAGCCTGTTCGCCGACACGCAAGAAAAATTATTATGTGCATTTTTTGAATAATCACAATGATAATAGGATGGACTGATGTCCTTAAATCACAACCTGTTTCAAGGAGCCACTCAAATTGAAATGCAAAATACGAAAAATTTGTTTTACAGGGTGACAGCACCAATCATCAAGTGGAGTAGTTTGAAAATGTCACATCGTATCGTTCACATCTTTACATTCTTTTTTAATGCAATGGTCGCATTTTTACTGCTCCATTACACGTAGTACAGTAATCCGGATTCCGCATCGCAATTTATGTAATTTTTGCAGATTCATTTCATGCTTAAATTTGTGATTTGCATGTAGTATTGAGCTACCATTGTTCATAGCAATTACTCTGGTTCAAAGTTGCAAGGATGTCAAGCAAGTATTAGGAATTAATTTTGTATGCGTTGGTTCATGGTCGTGCCATTCTTTCCTTTTGAAGTGGTGGTAATAGTAGCAATATCAACCAAGTTGGTTCTAAGAGTAGGATGAGGATGATGATGGCATTTTTGTTGTTCAGACCTCTCGTCTCACCCATCAAAAACATTCAACATAACTATTACATAAAGCAAAATCCTATTAGTCGGAATAAAAGCTTTCTTGTTGAACACGCGTGGGCAGCGGGCAGAGACACACTTCAGCACAATGCTCTCACATTGAATGCAACAACTACCTAATTCTTTGATCCCATGCCTTGTCACTTTATTGCTTCCCAATGAAGTTTTAGTTGTTTACGCCTGAAATAATCCAATTAAAATCACCTGCCATGCCACACGATGCCACCAGGCTGCTCTGCAAGTTAGAAAATTGCTGTGAACAGACAGGTCATTAAGAGGCTTCTCCTCTAATGCAAAAAATGGTGTAAAATCGTGTAGGTCTAATTTTCCTTGATTTGATGTAGGAGCAGAGCGAACAACCAATAGAATTTTTTTAGAAAAACGGATCCAATGGAATGGAATCGAGGCTAAGGTACAAATTGGTGTTAATAATGAGTAATAGCATCATGTAGTCCCAGTTGAATATTCATGCTTCCTCTTCTAACGAATGCATAAGGACAAGTTCGCGTTGTAGTAAGGACGTTGCGCTGGTACTGGCCTGGTAAAAATATTCGCAGTTACATTGAAAACACTGTGTGTTGGTTAGAAGACAAAGTGGCGTTGTGTGAACTTTGAATAGAAATCAAATTCTACATTCAAACTCACAAACAAAATGGGCAATCTACAAACACCATCATTGATCATGGTGTGCGAGAGGGAAGTGGCATAGTGTGCAATTTTTTGCATGAGAATTCTTCTCTTCTTTTAGCACATTTTTGTCTGTCAACATGATTGCTGTGTGGTCTCGTCCTTTTATCTCCACCTCTTGAATGCCTATTGTGAAGCCTTTTTGTGCATTCAGCTGAAGTAGTGCATAAAAAGCATTTTATTTCACCCTCATTAGCTTCCGTTAAGATCTCGCAGTGAAATACTGAATGCATCTTACTTCAACCCACAACAAATGCGTTATGTATGAAGACGAATTTAAATGATGATGATGGAGTGTGAAGTCATACTTGCTTTAGTGAACATTGCTAAAAATGAAGAATTGAATGCTAAGTGTAAGCACAAACTTTTAAGAAAGGCAACGCGTAGTATGGTGGAGCTAATTGAGCATTCGCTGCGTTGTGATTTGCTCTATCAAGAACAACAAAAATGGATTTTCTTAATAATGTTTCGCTAGAGCCAAAAAAATCAATGTTTATTATATTGTGGCTGCTCACGGGTTTGCAATGGACTTTACGTTTTTGGAGTTGACTTTGAATTGACGAAGGTCAACTCTTCTTTCATTATGTCGTGTTGGTCTTGGTTAGGATAAAGTTTATTACTGACAATCATCCCATAACACTAACATTTTGGTGGGTTGATGATAAGAGAGATAGTTTGCAAGTTTGAAGCTCAGCTTTTTGGCTCCTCAATCCTCCATTCTTCGTTCAATGGCCATCCTTGCAAAGTATTTTCATTGAATAACAATTAAGAAACGGACGGTAATACATCGTATCAATATAAGCAAAGGATAACATTTTCATGGCTTACATAAAAGGCTTTGAGAGAGAGAGACAGCATTCTAGAGCAGATGTATTATATCAAACATATGCATTTAAAGTATGACATGAATGCATACAAATGAATGCAAGATGAGTTGTATTGACTTCACATCCATCATCATCCACCACATCATCATTCTTGACGAAGCTCTTTTAAAACAGACTTTGTCTTGTCCTCTCTCTCTCTTTCTTTCTCTGTTGCCTAAAAACATATGATGATGTTATTGTTGCGTGGACCAAAATTCACGTTTTAAGTGTGCAAAGAGGGATTTTAGCCCACACGGCAATTTTTTTCTTGCTGACCATTGCCACTCTTGTTGTTATTATATGATGCTCTAGTATTAAAATAAACGATATGCTATATTACTGTAACATTGTCGGCAGTATTGGCCACCACCACACACCACACCGTCACTCACCCTTCTTGCTTAACTTGCCTCCTCTTTCGTCTTCTTCCTTTTTTCATGCACTCAACCCTATAATTCTGTCAGTTTTTGGTCTGGTCTTATTACTGGAGTAGGACTGATGTGAGATGATGGTGTAATCACCAGGTTAGCGTTTCTATAGCAAGGGATTTTACAACAAACGAGTTTAGTTTAGTGGCAGGGCATTTGCTACTACTCCTTTCTTCTTTCATTCACTATGTTCCTCGGGTTTTCTTGTGCAAGTTTTGCATTGTATTGCATTGCGACTTACACTATCCTACTATATCATGTCTATGTATATTCATACATTAGTTCAATCCAATTTTGATTAAAGTGAATTGGATTTTTGATGATTACTTGGCGTGGCAGTAATGCAGTGGTTGCCTAAACCCCAAATCCAATACCCTTCCCGTATAGATTTCTCCTGACGTAGCTATTGTACTAGGTTCAATTTACGAACAGCAAGGCGAAATTTTGAACAAGCAACATATTTTTTATGATGGCTATACACAAATTTCTTTTTGAGGTATGGTAAATACGTTTGTATATTTGTATATAATCCACTCGGACTCCTGCACTTCTTTTGTGTATGCCTGCAATAAAACCAATGGTGATATGATGGTGTAAGTTACTCTTACTCACCAGGAACTCGTATATATGTAACGTATGCCGCTATAAGTTTACACACGAATGGAATCATTCACTGACTCACTTGTCATTCCCCCTAGTCAGTCAGCTAATCAGCCTTTGGTTTGGTTTAGTTTTCTCTGATTTGAACTTTTTACCATAATATTCTTCTTTTTGTTTCCTTAATAATAGTACTAATGTTAAGTAGCTCAGTGGACTGAAATTCTAACTAAATGAAGTTGAACCCTCTCATCCCAATCTCACCTCACATGGTTGAAGTTTTCTTGTTTACATACACAAACATGTTTTAGCCTATATCCTTTCATTATCATCTTGCTTATAATCATCATCATCATCATCAGCTGAAAAATAATAATCATCGTGGTAATAATCCTGATGATGATAATAGCTGAAACCTACATACATACTAACCAGCTATTCGGCGGACAATGGATAAAAAACACAGACAAGAAAAGCGCAGGGAGAGAAAGAGCAAAGTGACATTGCTGCCGCATTACCCATTACAAACACCGGCTCAAGCTCAAGTCAGACTGTTTCTCTAGGGAGATGAGTGAGAGATCAGACTTGCTCAGCTCTTGGATCAAAAAGCCTTGGTCCGTTAAAAAACCAAGCATGCATCACAATCTTCGTCATCATCATCAGGATGATGATGATCGTTGGTAAAAAAGTAGTAGAAATGTGTAAAACTTGGGCAGATGTTTGTACGCTTCAGTAATATCAAGCACATGTACACAAGTAAATATTGTGAGTTGTGCGAGAGCATCATCAGGAAGGATAACTTTTTCTCTCTCGCTTCTTTCCTTCATGTAATACAATATACCCGTATAAGTGTATTATTTTGAATGCATTGCATATTATTATTGCATTGTACTTTGTGTGCTCAACGCGAGTGTTGATTTTGACTGATCTGTTGGTTGATCCTACAAAATTTTAGGTTTTCATTCGGAAAACGTATTCATCTTGTTATGTTTTTGTGCTATTACTCATACATTCATTCCTCCGACAATTTCCTTTTTGAGAAAATATTCTCCGTAAAATATTGGAGTTGAACTTTCTGTGATTGCTTGAACAAGTTAAGGCATGGAAAACATGGCATGTTATCTCCATCATCATCATCATCATACAGGATGAACTTCTTTGAATTGGTTGAGTTAATATAGCCATGTCGTCGTCATTTTTTCCTTTTGATGTCGGTACCTAACTGATATCTACCTAAAATGTGGATGTTGTGAGCGTGAGCCATAATTGTATCGTAGTGCTTCGGCTTGGTTGTACATTCAACTTGGAAATAATTCCTTTTGCCCGTCGTCGTCTTAGCTCTCCATTACCACGTCTTTTATTACTTGTCTTCATCGATGGACAGACAAGTGAGTGGATTTTTAGCTTTGTGAAGCCGTAAATAGTAAAAGGAAGAAAAAGACAAACCAAGGAAAAAATGTAAATACACACGTCCGCGTTACAACAAAGAACGGCTGTCTAGGTTCTATTCTGTGAGTGTGTGATGGTTCTGCAGTAAATCCTCTGCGTATGATGACTGACTGGTTGACTAATATTATAGGAGATACCTATAAAGATTGTCCCAACGAACGGTGGACCAAAATTAGGCATTTGTTGTTTTCTATTTGGATGGCTTTTCTGAATAACAATGTATTTTGGTGGATGTAGGAAGATTGAAAAGAGATACACACATGTGTAGCTTTCAAGCCTACCTTATTTGCCATTATCATAATCACCATCATCACCATATGCATTTCTTGCTCACAGAAAACTAGTGACGGAAGACTGTTGTATTGGTACACTTGTTAGAGTTAGAGTACGCAGCTAGATCAGCATACGCGCACTCATATGGGACATGAGCCACCAAACAACTTTTGCTGGCCATTTGAGTGAAGACCTTGCCGTCAACGCGTTGTCGCCGACTTAATGTTGAATGTATTAAAAGTGTGGATGCGTTTAACTATTGTGTGTCGGCTCATATTTTTCACTGTATTGTTTAAATGCAGACACATGCTATATTACGGGGTATAGGTGAACAAAAATGTATTCTGAGAATGAGCCCACAGCAAATAGCAGGCAAAACGATTAGTACAATTTATTTGGTGAATTAGGAGAATACACATCTATTCGTCCATGTATAAAATGTCTCTTGGATGATCATAGTTGGTGGTGGTTTGTTGAGCCACCTTAACTTCGTTTTGGGCATGGTTTGTTTGTTGTACCATGCATTCATGATATTATGATGTTGTTGATGATGATAATAAAGATGATGCGAGAAATTCATGGATGGGCCTTTGTGAGGTTTTAGTTGCATTACTACTTTGTACCCACCACCGACAACACGTTGGACAAAGGGTGTGCGCTATGTGAACAAGTTACAGTAGTTGTGTGTGCACGCATGAGCTGAAAACGATAAGATAAATATATGTTTTAACTACTCGTCTTATTGCCTTTAAAAGACTGTTGTTAATTTAGGAAATATTTTTATATCCCAACATTACTCGTAATAAAACTACAATACATATCTCAACGTGCCGAATTGAAATATGCGCACTGCGACAAAGTCAATACTGTGATAGTAATAAATTCCGTGACGACAAGGATTTGACTATATTGCTTAACGGTGGGACTCGTTAAATTGTGTGGTGACAATACAAGTTTATTACGGGATGCCATTGTCGTTACTGTTCATTGCTGCTGAAAAGAGATCATTATTTCCCATCTTCAGCTCTTGATCCGATATTGAGACAATTTTTTGTTATTTTTTGTTGATGGATGAGTGCTCTTGAAGACAAGGCAAGGAGAGTGGGGGAAAATGTTTGTTTGCTTCGGTTCCAGGAAAAAGCACAAGAAAGGTTTGGATCTTGGTTGGTACTTACTTATTTCATGTATTATTGAACTGTTGTGAATTTTTTTATTGGGTAAAATGAGATTGGTTGGATTGGATTTGGTTGGAGTCATGCGTTGCAGATTGCAAAAATTTGTCACGTAGCGTGAAAACCTTTAAACTAATTTGAGTGTTCCTTTTTTACAGTGCAAAAACGTCATGACGAGACGCTTGCAGAACTCAAGCGATCTCACACAGATGAGCTTGAAAGACTCCATGAGTCTCACAGACAGGAGTTGGATCAGACGATTCAGAAGCACAAAGAACTTTTAGACGAACACCGGAAGCAGGTAATGTGCATGCATTCGGTCGGTACTCATTATTCATCTTTTGCTACCTCTTCCTTTTCGAAATTGAAGTGAATTTGTAGTATAAACTAACATGTTTTTTCTTCTTTCTCAATTTTTGACTGTGTAGTCTCCACATGATATTTTACATAAAGAAGTGGAATCCCTGCAAATCGTTGTTGAGATGCGTAACGAAGAGATAAGAGTGCTACGGAAAGACTTGATGGACTATAAAAACACACTGAATGATCTCCAAATGGCGAGGGAGTACGGGAAAACCCTGCAAGCCAAAATTGAAGACTTAGAGGCACAACTTGAGAAAGCTCGAGCAGACAAGAGGAGTCTTCAGGAGGGATACCAAATGTTGGAATCGAATCTTCAACAAACCGAGTCAGAAAACAATCGGCTGTCCCGTTGTAACGAGGAGTTACATTGGAAAATCAAATCGCATAATTTAGAAGAGAACTAATAAAAAAGGGAATAGTGTGTTAACCTTTAAGTTGGATCAAATCAAATGTTTTTGTATATTATGTAGCTTTTGTGTACCTTTGTTTAAAAAACAACAGAAGCCTTTATGTTTTCAAATTAACTCACCCTTTTACAACTTCTTTCTTCGTTTTAATGGTTACTTTTATTGTTACAATGATGACGAGGAGAGCTACGTAGTTGTTTGGTACCTCTGCTAATGCTGGCTGAGTAACTTATTCATAAGAAAGGCTGTAAATTATTATGCATACAATATTTTACTGGAATAGTTTCATAACACAAAACTATGAATATTTAGAATTAAGGTGAAAACATTAGTTTTAAGGTCATGTTGCAACTCAGGGACACCCCGTCCTAGCAGTTGTCAACAGTCATCACTTACCAGATATGCAAGCTGACAGTGACTGTCAACCCTAATGTTTAAGAAGATAATCAGTCAATAGTTATGTAAGTATTACGTATACAGACACATAATTACAGATCTAGTTACTTAGCGTGTGTTGTAAAAAACTGGTACTACATGCGTACCCACTACATTATATAACATTTCAGAATATATGTGTACGTCGAGCGTATACCTACAGTGCATGTGCTAATTATACATTTAATTGTCCTCACATTTATGTTACGCAAAAAAAGATACTTCAACGTGTGTATTTCTTCTATATATTTTCTTGTCAGTAATATCAATATCGTTCATGTGGTTTGTGTTTCGTGTCGCAATAATATATATATTTTAGTTGTAAAAGTTTTAAAAGAAACAGTAAGAGCGTGTGTTCTCTCAAGAGATGAAATGAATGCTGGAAATCTACACTAAAAGATTGATATAATCGGATATTATTTTACAAAAAGCATGAATGAGTCAGATCATGCAACGTATTCTAACGTATCTAACCAATGGACTACACGAGTTGCCGCTGATATATCCAGTCGTATATTGTGAGTAAATCATGGAAGAATGAAAATGCGTTGTGTTGCTTCTTGTATTGTACTAATGACGATTACTTGTTTTGCCTGTAAGATATACATGGTCTTAATTATGCATATTTCAAGAAAAACAAAAGAAAAGCATAATCCAATGGAATTGAATCATGAATAAAGATAGAAATTTTGTCGCAACAAATA
Organism: Orchesella cincta; assembly: GCA_001718145.1. Lineage (NCBI taxonomy): Eukaryota > Metazoa > Arthropoda > Collembola > Entomobryomorpha > Orchesellidae > Orchesella > Orchesella cincta. The sequence continues at coordinate 29,655 of LJIJ01000328.1, read as the reverse complement.
ATTCGGGGTTTCTCAACTTGTGTTGTAATTATTTCCATGAAATATAATGACTTGGCTTTGGCTTAGTTATTATTACGCAATATTTTTTGACATCAAAACGATCTGGCTAGACTGAAGCTATAAATAAAAAGTTATGAATTGTGCCTACGGACGAGACGATGAGGTAATGATGATGATGATGATCCCAGACAAGACTATCGCTGCACCTGCTGACATTCTAATTATCATTCGAATATTAATGTTGCAGTTTGCATTTTAATGGTTGCGGATGTGGCGGCATGGAATCAACAGTATAGCCAACACTAGGTGCATGGCTCCTGCTGCGAAAATCCATTAACGCTTTTTTGGGTAGCTTTCAAAAGCTGAGTATAATAAAATACAGAAAATCAATGAGAATCAATTGTGTAATATAAATTCAGCAGGAAGCTGGCGTCGACGTATCGAATTACTATTGCAGTGGGCGACCTTCGTAAATCATCGTTAGGACAGAATTTCACAAACGGCATCCATTCTGCATACCATTGGGAGACTGGGAGATTAGTAAAAACCAATAGCACCTATAGAATGAAGAATGGCATCGTTGTAATTGCTCATGTTATAAAACTCTAATCGAAGTAAACATTTGACAATGATATTTCGTTCCCATTTGCAACTATGTATGTTACAAAGTACATTTGATTTATCTTTCTTATTATGATCCTGAATTGGAGTCGCAAATATCTCATTCTAGTTCTACCAGTTACACTTAAAATTTTGCCTACTACAATTTACTTAGACATCACAGAGGTAAGTCTGCATAGGAGCTTCTTTTTCAATGAATCAGTGCTGGTGCAGAATTAAAAATAATTAATGACGTCGTTTGCATCGTAATACCAGAATTTTGACGTCATGTTGCGCATTGGTTCATATTACCTTGCCGAGTATCCCGGTACAATAAGTATGGGCTACTTTCACCAAAATTCCCGACCGGCAGATACAACTGATACGTACCCATTTATTATATTGAAGCCACTAATGTATTTCCGACGTTGCAAATACTGTGAACTTGAGTCAAAATTGTCAGTTCATTTTATCATGTTTTGTATGAGAACACAAAATTCCAAAGCATGAGAACGATGACGAACTACTTGGGGGAACTACAGAACAGACATGGACAGCCAGAATCTCACCATAGAAACTGAAAGCAAGTTCGGTGCTCCGATTTATTCGGATATTGGACATTTCTCAAAGGTTCTTTCTCTACTTTCTCCCAGGTATCTGTTTGGATGGGAGAAAGACGTCAGACTTGAGTGAGAGACTCCTCTTTCCTGTGGAGAGTTGCTGCTTGTTTGAGCTATGTGAAACTGCATCAAATGGCCTATCTATCCATCTATCTCAGCCATACTTTCATGTCTGTATTCACCATACGCGCATTTGCCCTCCTGTTGGAAACTTTCCTTGCAATGGAATCAGTTGGCTTGGCTCTCCCCTTGGAAAGAAATACCAGCTCAGGTGCTCCCCTTTATTAAGATAATGTACTGATCATAGAGGCTCCCATTGCATGCTTTCTCTTACTCAGGTATTGACTCCATAATACTATGCAAAGTATCATATAACTCCTTCCATGATAGCTAATCTCGGTGTATAAGAAAGTAATACAACGCTTCCAAGCTACTTTCCTTTGCGTATAGAATGTGGCTTAGTTTCGGAATTTCGGCTAACTTTTTACTCGCCACATTAAAACCAAAGCTGGTCATAGAGTGGATTTTCATATGATTCCATTTTTGTCGAAAATGCATTTCAACCGTCAGCAGCTACATTAATGGGATAAGATACTAGGTTGCTTACGTCATGTGCTTGTTTGATATTCATATGTGAAGAGTGGCATGTAAAGAAAAACTGGAAAAAAACAGAAATCTAGTAGGATATTGTAGGTTTCCCAAGGCTCCCACTTGCTTGCTTTCACCTTGGAATGCTTTTTAACATGCTCTTGGCGTGGAGAAACAAAGTTGTAATATGGCACGCATGCTGAATTATGTATAGAAATTTTTTACACAGCAAACCGAAAAATATTGGTGTTTCTGAAACGTGATATACTGACATTGAATGTGAATGTAAAAACATGAAAATATCTTAAGCATGCTAATGTATTAGGTAAGTAACTTTAATTATTTTATTAATTGTTAATATCAAAACGGGTTAGAAAGTGACATACTTTAAATTAAATGAATTTTTACTACTACCCACCTTCTTCAAACTAATTTTTTACTATCGTTGCCTTTTATAATAGTTAGGGACGAAAAATTTGAATTTGATCATACATGACAAATATAAGTTTACCGTAGAAACATAGACCACTTATCCTAAATTGAATTTACAATATATGCGTAATGAACACACATACGGAAGACTAGATTTCAGAAAATGAAACATTGCAGTAGTTGTGTTCAAGTTCAGTTTCAAGAACAACACAGTTAGTCCACTGACAACGCTCCATCATATTATGTTTCTTCATTACCCCCTTGATCGTTCTCGGCAGATATTGCAACAGCTCCCATCTAAAAAATTTCAGAAAAGTGGTTTGTGAATTTCAGGTGCCAGCGCGTCGCAGGTAATACATAGTATAACATGAACGGTAATGGTATGAACGTGATTACCTTACTCATCGTGCCCATACTGTCTCGAACTTTTAAGATGCGAATGGACATCTCACAACCATCACCTTTACTAAAATTACGACTTAACTGACGCAACAAAGGAGTCTTTGAGGATCCTCCTAAAATGTACAATACAATATATAAACATAGACAGCTATAATTTTACAAGAATAAAAGCAAATTCTTTCAGTGACAAAATGACTACTTCTTACCCCGTGGTGGTGAAGGTGTAGCTGCAGCCAGTTTTCGCCACTTATTTTTTCTCAGTTTATCCAAATCTTTGAATTTATTCAATGTTGCTTCTACCTGTGAAATCGGGTATTATATTTATTATTGCATTTTAAATTTTAAATAGAAAGGCTGAGCCACTTCAAGCTACTCAGCACATACTTACTTGAATAGAGGCTACTTCCCACCAGCCTTCCAAATCACAAGGTAAAATAGATCGAGGGCCAAAATCTTCTTGGCAAAGGTACTTATACAACAGGGTTGCAAATTGTGGCAGTTTCGATTTTAAAAGCAAGGTGACATTTCCAAGCGCACTACGGATTTCTCCTTGAACCTCATCTCTGATTGCGTCGTTTTCAACTCCCTGGATTTCAGTCCACTTTGTTGAGTAAGCATTCAGGATCTCGCATGCTTTAGCGAATTTTTTGCTAGATATTTCAAGGGCATTTTGAAATTGTGACTATTAACTGTGTTTAACATATGTGCTTGAATTGAGGAGTTTAAAATATTTTCCCTTGCTTACTTAAACTTAATGAAGATCTCGTCAATTGCACGGGGCTTCATTTCTTTCCATTCTACTGATGGTAGGTTGCCTTTACTGGAACCTTGAGGTTCACTGATACCACTTTTTTCAGCCAACGTTGACGGAACCGGATTTTCAATACTATCTTCAGGTTTAATTGGCATTGGCTGCTTCTTGTCAGATACAGCAGGAACTTTAGTTGACAGTTTAGTTCCTTTGGTTGTATCACGTTTTTCTGACCTCTCTTCTTTATCGACCAATCGATTAGATTTCGTTGAAGCTTGAGATTTCTTTGAGGGCTGGGAACTACCCTGTTGGGCTGGCATTGCAGAAATGTCTTCATCTAAAACATGAAAAAAGGGTGATTATTGAATTTGTGTCAAAACATCCTGATGTAAAACGTCTTACACAATAGACTTTATTTTGAAAAAACGGCATAATTAGCAATTGATTTACCTTTATGACTTGAAACCACTTTTTTAGACTTTGTCTTGCTGCTTGTCTTTTCCTGATCTAATGCTTTTGACGTGGCTCTAGTAACTCGTTTCTTTAAATCTTTGACTTCAACTTGGACGGATGCAGCTCCTTGTTGCTTGGAAGAATCGGGACGAGAGATCTTGGAATCAGCCTGGGTTGTTTTCTTAACATTGTTTGGGTTCTTGGAACCTCCTACTTTTGTTTTCATGTTATTCTTGGTACTAGCTGCTGAATTCTCGGAATTATTAACACTTTTGGTCTTTTGGTTTTCAGCTTTCTTGGATTTTGCATCAATAGCATCCCTTTCTCTTCTCCACTTTTTCAATTGTTCCCGACGGGCATTTTTATCTGGCGCAGAATCCGTTGATTTTGCTGCTTTCGATCTAGCGTTGGGAATTGCATTATTTTCTTCGTTGTTATTTGGATCGTTGGCAGGCCCCTCCTCCACATTCCTGTCGGTAGTTGGTTTGGTGGTCTTTTCATGGACAGTATTACTAGGCTTCTTATTAGGGTGCCTCGCTTCACGCTCTTTCATGAATTTTAAGGCTCTTACTGCTTTCCTTTTATTCTCCTTTTCATTAGTCCAGCTAGCTCGTTTGCTTTCAGCGTCCTCGGCAAACTTCACATTTTTTTTCATGTGTAAGGATTCAAAATGCCTAAAAATTAGGAAATTATTGAAAATACAGTACAATACGTTTTAAATTTTTCAAATAACATTTAAAATTTTCGTTGCCTTAATTCCGTGTTGGAATTCAAACGAATCGTACCTCTTACGCGGAATGATTGGCGTAGAATCAGTTTTATCGGATTTAAAGCCGTTTTTATACGCTTCTGCATAGGGACCCAGCAGTCTCAATGATACATCCATTCTTCGTTAATCCAAAGATATTGTTCCAATTAGAACACTAATATAAATTATGCAATGAAAGACAACGTAGTTAGCCTAGGCACACATTTGATTAAAGTATATTGCTGTCGCACAGTAATATCGGATATGAGTATGTAAATATAAAACAGATTACACAACTAATGACGAACAGCTAAATTAATATGTAAGAGAAATTAACGGCTAATGTAATTTAATCGTATTTAGAGCAATTTGTTCAAGTGAATTTCAAGTGTATGATTATTTTCAAAGTGACAGTTGTCTTGCGATATCAATATATTCTATAAAAACATTCATTTTAGCTGTTGACCGTACTTTATTTCTGCTCAGAACTCTACTGATGTGAATCCCTCATACCTCTTGTATGTATTAACATTTCCTTATGTATCGTGTATCTTAATTCCACAGTTATTCAAATGCGAGATGTGTACGGATTAACATTCCCCTTCTTAAAGAACCAATACAAATAAGTTCATAAAAATGGAATGTTTGGTACACTATTCATGACAATATTATGAATCCATTGAATGGATACATTAGTTTTTCCATTATACATAGGTACTTCGGTCATAGAATGTTGAAATGTAACGTTCCAGTCGACAAGATTACAAACTCATTTTTAAATATGTAAAATGGATTAGGAATGATCATGCTTTGCGTTTTTTCAGCTATTGTGTATGGTAAGATTAATAAGACGTTGAAGAAATGAACAAATTCCACCTTTAAATTCAAAACTAAAAAGATAGGATTCGAAGTTTAAGGAAAATAAATCAAGGGAAGAAGCATAATCTGCTGCAACCTAAATGAACAATACTTGTTGCAAAGGAACAATGCTCAATAATATGCTTGCTTGCATATTTTCACATGCTTTTGTTTTCAGGAAGAAAAGGTCATGTCAGTGGCTATGTCAACAAGACAGCTTTTAAAGAATGTGCACATATGTACACATACGCTAGCCAACTGAATAGATTTGTTTTATGTAGCAGAGAATAACTCACACTGACTATTTGATTTGTATTTGTCTCTAGGTTTCTTGAAGTATGTCTAATGAGATTAGTTGATTGACTGTTTAGATTCTGTTTAATAAATTATGAGCAATTTTAAGCGATCTACTACCAATAAGCATAAGGTTCAACAAATCTAAAAGCATTTTTTGCTTTAGCCCTCGGATACATAAATGAATTCTTCATTCATTCAGGCATGCTTACTTACAATCTAGATGTTGTTGTATTATGTATTCGTTTCTAAGTGCATAAATATATATACCATATTAATTCGTTTCGTGCCTGAAATTACAAGTGACTTGGTGGAGTCTAATTCAGCTAAATAGTGGCTAAGGGTTTAGCATAGAACCTTTTTCATTTATGCTTTTTTATTCATAACTCAAGCTTCAGTTAGTATTAATGTGCTTATCATCTAATCGGCATCATGAAATGCAATTTCGAGTCGCTATATTGCACAGGCAAGAGTAATAAATCACATTATATGTATCATGTAAAACAAAGCGCGTGTCACTGTCCCTCACAAATTGAGAATACAGTGCAGATAAGTCTTTGTGTTTAATTATTAATTTTTCGTTATCCTTTTTCAACAGAGGCCCGTTAGCTCAGTTGGTTAGAGCGTGGTGCTAATAACGCCAAGGTCGCGGGTTCGATCCCCTCACGGGCCACTTTTTTTATCAAATCAGTCAGTAAAGCTATTAATAAAGGTCTTCAATTTTTTGTAACAACGCATTAGATACTTGGAAACGAAAAATCGTCTAAAAATTACAATGAAATCAGTATTTTTGTCATAAATTTAAGATAACTGTTTTGAATAACTGCCAAGGGCTGGGACATTATTGCTTAAAATTGTTTGTGTAATGCATGAGAGATAGAATCGATAATATCATACTAATAGCAAGGATATTCACGTTCAAACTCATGGTATAATGCATCGTTCAAGCATAAAAATAAACCATTATATTCCCTCAATTCCGTCAGCCCAAAATTGAGCAAAAAAAGTGGCCCGTGAGGGGATCGAACCCGCGACCTTGGCGTTATTAGCACCACGCTCTAACAACTGAGCTAACGGGCCAGTCTTATATGCAAGAGGCGAAATTTCACCACTTGCATGGTTTTTCACAGCATTCCAATGTGACCACCTTTGCCTGCAGAGCAAGCACAAGCATCACACAACCATCTATCTGCTATGTTGAACCGATTCTCATATCTGCACATGCTGGAAGTAGTGGAAGTGTTACCAAATTAACCAACCTGAATTCATTCACAGCTTTTGCTGCTTCCATATAATATGCAACGTTCCACACAGGAGTACATATTATAACCTATATTTTGCAGACTTATAGTTTATCAGTTTGGGTCTCTAGCTCTGTCTTCTCCATTCCCATTTTCTTGCATACTGTGGGTTCCAAAAGTCTATAAACTTCTCATTCCTCCCAAGATTTTGGTAGGATTTAAATAAATAAAGATGCTCTACTACTTATTCGTGTGTTGAAGTAAGTCTGCTGTATGTATCTCAAAGCAAAATTAATCCTTGATGACTGTCTTATTTCAAATAAAATTTATAAATTAGTTGTTTATTCTAGTAAACCGTGTAGGTATTTGATATCGTACGGTTATAAAAATGACTGGTAGGAAAATACACCTCGTTGTAAATGGTGAAGCAAGTATCATTTGTTATGTAGTTCTATTTCAAATAATCAGGGGCACATTTCCTTTCTAAAACACTATTTGATCCTCTATCTCCATCTTTGCAATTACTAGTGCTCATTTGATTGTACTAATACGTAATACTCCTGGTAGTAATTACTTTATTGAGCTACGGAATATATTTTTATTGACGAAGACAAATTCACCGTTCTAACAACATTGCAACTTGCCACCTAAGAGAAAATTCATTAAACTTTGTTTTGCTGCTGGCATGGTATTATATTATCATTATACATGCATAATGTGGCAATCCGACCATCAACTAATGGGGTCTAGTTTTTATGCAACTACATCGGAAGTACTCATTCGTTGTTTTACATGGTGTTTGGTATTTGCTCGCTGTCCGTACTAGTTGTCAAGGGATTTCCGCCACAATGCAACACAATCTGTGATGTACTTGGAACAAACTCCCTTATAACAAAGGTAACAGTACACCAGGTATCAAGGTAAATTTTCTCATGGCATGACAACACATAAATACCTTGTTTCGGATGAAGTAGCAAAAAATCCTAGTTTCCTACCTTTTTTTGCAATTTAATCGATTTAGTTTAGTCAACTGGGAAGTGAGCATTGGGTAGCACAGTTAGCACGTCATGATGTACTTGATAGTGTCGAGTTGCTTTTTGCATGATTAGCAACTACTTCACAATGTGAACAAGAAACGGATTCGTGTGATTCAACCGTTTCAACTACCGGTCGTCATCATTATCTTGTGAGAAGATGAAATCAAGATCAATGAACAAATGAGCACTGATAGACGTCATGCAATACTTAATGCGTTAAAAATAGGATGGAAAATAGGAACGCGCTGCATTCAAAGCAAAGTTATATAGCATAACTTGTGTTTCAAATGACACTGACTTCCGTCAACTTACATTTGCTAGCACGAATTGTGTAAAGAAGGACGTGTACGGTAATAAATTTGCGTGAAAACTAATTATAGGGTAGTGCTTTGTCATGGGATTACTATGCAAAAACTGGATTATTGGTGCATAAACATTTAGAGTAATTCTGAACTTCACTAATGCATTTTCTAGTTCTAGCAACATCAACTATTCTAATTGTAATTTAGTTAGAAACTAGAAGATTGTTGTCTCAGGTAGCATTCAAACGTATAGTGAAGAGAAAAACCGTATTTTATCAATATATTGTAGATTACAATTGTCATTAACAATGTTTCAGATACAACGGGGTTGCATGCTCTAACCTAATACCAGGTAATGAAACACAATCTATTAAACGACAACTGATGACTGCAGTCTCACCGTTGTCTGACAATGAACTGCATTCATCTAACTCAACTTACAGCTGCCTCGACCCGACCCTGTTCCATAAAGTAAAAGTTTGAATACTCAATATTTCTCATTCAATTCCTTATTTGTGTCAATAGTAGAAAGTTCAAGTTAGCCTTTAAAATAAGACTTTGGGACCTGTTTTAGAATTGGATAGGTTGCAACTGACCAACCATACGTTTTCCTTGGGATTAGGATTGCAAGCTAAATTTAGAACTTGCTCTATGTATATTCTGTCCCATTCTAAAGGTTATTTCTGAACGTCAGACAAAAGCCCTTGACAAAATATTGAAATTGAAAGTTACAGGAGAAATCCAGAAACACTCAAGGACAAAGAATGATGCACTTGAATGTTTACCAATCAATCGAATAAAGTTATTCGATTTACAATCAACTAATCGTAAAAGATGCTATTCTAAAGTTGTATGCTTTATATGTAGTAATCATATGCAAACTTAAAGCATCTAAAGCATTGCCTTATTATGTTTTAAATGGAAATAGAAAACGTACCTTTATCTTTTAACTTTATTCCCACGGTGCTACTACAGCTTGCATTGAAAAATATTCATGAAATTAACAATGAACAGATTTTTTGTGGCTACATCCCATATTTCATTTCACTTATCCAACAATCCAAATGAATCCTCCACTTGCATTCAAGGTATTTTCAAGGTTAATCAACTTTATATAGGCTCCAGGCATCTGCAACCGCATTCCTTGTTTTGGACTGGCCTAATCAAAATCACAGAAATCAAAGGTTTTTTAAATCATGTTAAGACTCCAGGAACTCTCATTCTTTTCGTGATGTGAATAGCAATTACGAAAATGCATCTTGCAACTCTGACAATGCATTTTTTCTGCGTACCAAAGCATCAATGTAATCCATGCATCATGAAATGCAATTAACTGTTCAATTCAACGCAATGGGAGGATGTCTTGGTTCAAAACGCACTACGCAGTTACGTCTACCTGTCTATCTATCTAGTTCTTGACTCCACAGAAATGTCGTACACTTTTTTGCTACCGATTGAAAACTTTCCTACCTTTTGTGTTAATAACAGGTCTAGCAGCGTCTACGTCTGGAAATTTGAAACAAGTCTCTAAATCTTCATTGTTCTCAATTTTTTGCTCTAAATTATTATGACTCATCAGTCCAGTCTAATATGGTAGGAGAGGTAGACTTTTTTTTAAAAGTACTTAAGTTCTAAAAGCTGTTCTTCCTCGGCACACATGCGAATGGAATGTAACCTTAGCATCGCTTTTGTGCTTGTACAACCATTGTAAGGCCATTTCTCATCATTAACTTCAAATCAAAGTGTGTAGAAAAGCGCTCATTTGCATTTTGTTTCCGTCATCCGTCCTCCGATAGTTATTATACTTATTTGTTTATCATCTACTCTCTTTTGTATCCTAATTCCAGGGCATTATGATTTAAACATGGTAACATGTTAACTCCAAAAAAAACTGGAACACAACAACAAGATCTCGATGATTTGAGACTTGACAAACTACGGATGGAAGAGAATACTCAACCAAACTGCGCAGGACATTCTCTTAAATTTCTACGAATAGAAGAATATCAATTGGAAGGATTTGCATATCTTTCATGATGATCTTGTCTGCCTACATCCTATTCCTATGAAATTGACTGAGAGAAGAGAAATGATATGATATTCTTATTTAGAATGTCTGACAATGAGTGCACATTATTTCTGTACCTTTTTTGGTGCACATGATAATATTAGTACGTATGCGTATCATAACGCGGTGTTACGATAACAAACCTCGTACGCAAATGAAATTGGGTACTTTTGAGAGGTTAGCTTTGGCTGCTGTATGAAATAACAACAGAGCAGTACTGTGGAATTGCACTGATTGTAAATGGATGACTGTGGGTTTTTGTACTTTTGCTCTTGTTGCTGGTACTGCTAGCAACCATGATGACTTGGCTTGTAAGTGTGTAAGCCTCTTGTGAGTTTACATGAATGATATGCTAAATAAAATGATCGTTGCAGCGCTTCTCAGAGCTCTGGTGCAGTTACATCTAACGCCCTTGTCAAGATTCCCTTCAGTCCTTGTCCGACTGTCCAACCCTGCAAACCACTTTTCCTTCGAGTGAAGCAGTGAACACTACTCAAATACTACTGGTGAGAAAGAGATTGATTTAGCAGAGAATCTCCAATTAGTTTTTGGTGAATCTTGAGAATCTTTTAAGGTCTCATTTGCTCAGTAGTCAATTTTAAGTGTAGAAACCTCAGTTTTGCCCCATTTTCATTAAGTCATAATAAAGTAGAGAGTTGAATTTCAAATTTAATCGTGGTTATTTGACAGCTAAGCTCATGAGTCCTACAATAAGACTCTTTTGAATTCATTTTTGTATTAAATTAATCTATTTTTCTTTTCTTGCCCATTGAAAAAGTGCAGTTGCATCTGTTGACGCAGCAGGCCAAAAAGATTCAGCTTTGGAAGAAGGAGTCGTCGCGTTGCATGAGCAAATATTTTGCACTCATGTAGGCACAAACCTGTTTTCAAATTATATCATCGCTATCAGCTTATCATAGTAATCTTTTTTGGTGAGTCCAACAAACCATCAGCACAAAGGGAAGGGAGTCGAGCTCCTTGTTTTTTATTGTCTTATTTTTTTCACTAGTGATTGTGGTGATTGTGACACACGCGACTTGATCAATATCATTGTACAAGAACATCACCGACTCGTTGAGAATCCCGTGCCACAAAATGGGACTCTTACGTTTGGGGTGCCTACTACTCCTAGGAGTTGTGGCGACATCAGCATTTGGTAAGAAGATGTCCCTTTTTTACAAGTTTTTTTTAAAGAAGATGCATATTATAAGTAGTTTATAGGTACAGACATAGGGTAAAGTGATTGGTATGTGCATTCGGAAGAGCATGTATGTATTCATCCTCAGAATAATTTCCGCTAGGTTGAAGAATCTCTCTATCCATCTTAATTTCCATAAACTAAATTTATTCCTATATCAGTCTCAAAATTTAGGGATTGTTGAGCATCCCATATAACACAATGTCGTTTAAGATTGGTCTCGTCTCTAATATCTTTTTTATACAATGTGATTGTGATGCAGATTATGCTAATTCATGGTTGGACGACGTGAAAGTGTCTTTTTCGCCACTTGTTGCATTGCTTATCACTTATTGTAAGAAAATGAGATTTTGAATACAAAATATTCATACCTACACTCACAGCACACAAGCAGACAGAGAGCTGGGAACTCTCTGTGATACGATACGGTTCAACATGCACTGTGGGTTTTTGGCTTCACTTTGTACTTTGTTTTTCCTAGCCAGAAGGTACTTGCATCAGCGTAATAAATGCGAAATGATACTTGTATGATAATAATCATGCAAAATACTTTTGACTAGTGGTGGTAGTCATCGGCTTTCAACATAGTTATCACATAACTACAATCACTCTTGTTATAGATGAAGGGAGCATTGTTAGTTGCACTACCAATACCAATCTTGAATAAGCGCTCAGGTGGAGTATTTTGATATTTGTTATTCAATACAAATGCACATGAGATGCAGAAAGGGAGAGAGGGATGTTAGAAAGAAATTGACGAAGATGCAGAGAGGAAATTCTCATCAAGCCTAAAAAGCTTGTCTCCTGTGGCTTTTTAAAAATTGAATGCTCTCTTATGTCATTTCATTGATGATAATGGGATGGTATGAATTAGAATTATGAGATAGTTCCGTGTGTGCATGCTACCGAACTCATGTCCTGTCCATTTTTGAAATGTATCAGAGGCAGAGAGACAATTTTACAACAGCTCATTTCACATACGTTTGTGAAGTGTGATATGATCATAATTTGTTTTACATTGAGGAACTAAGTGGGCTAGCATTTCCATTTTCTTTTTCTGATATATACATAACACCTCATGCGTACAAGTATCTCACATGATGATTAATTTATTGTTCATATAAGTTTATTGCATAGCTACTATAGATAATAGGAGTATTATGTAAGTTGCTCATTTTACGTCCGATTAGGCATCATAATGTATCATACAAAGCACGCACTTATCCAAACTAACAAAAAATAGTGCACACACCACAACTGCTCTACCTTTTAAAAATAACTGTGTGCATCAACCAAGAAAGAAAGAAATAGGTTCGCTCATTCAAGTGAAACTTCCAAAAGATTGCTATTTTAATATGCCTTCTGATCGAATTTGTAACAAGATAGAGACACAGGCGCAAATTGATCAAGGAAATAAAAAAGTGCAGGCGCAATGGTGTGCAATACGGTACGTCGCGTAAGAAGTGGGATGATGAATCCAAAGTAGAATTCTCTTTGTTCTTTCATACGAACCAATCCATAGGGATAAAAACTGTAGTTTTTTTTACAATATGAGTCCAAATGAGAGGCCATTGTTGAGTACTTTTATACAACTGAGAATTGTAGTTTTACAACAGACAAAAAACTTGATTTGGATTTCCTTTATAAATAAGAACTCATTAGAAGATGTCTAACCGATTACAAATGAATACAAAATGACACATGACATAACTAACATTTTCTTGAATAACTGTTTGTTGTGTAGGTGAAAAAAAGGACGAGGAAGACAAGGAACCTTTTGAATGCCCTGAGCCTTCAGGAAACTTTGCGGATCCAGCAACATGCAGAAAATTCTACCAGGTAATTAACAGTTTTGCATTTGCAGAAATGACCGTACATAACCTATCAAACTGTTTCGCATAAAATACCGGTTTTGCTGTTTTAAATACCACGATACTTATAGAATTATACTATGCTGTAGGGCACCAAATCAACAAAAACTAGTGAATGCAAAGTATGCTAAAAGCTTACAGCTCACAGGAGTCCAATTCCTACGGGATATTCTATTTACATTGTGATGCAGTCAATAAATTGTGTGCAAAAAAAGTGCATTCAATAATATTTTAGTATGTGAATCAAAACAATGCAAAAAACTTGAACTATCGCTCAAAATGTAGTACAAAGTTGTAAAGGGATGAGCTAAGCATTTCAGACATCAGATATGCCAGCATTTACTCAAAGGAAATTGCATGTCATGGGCTTCCTGTTATTCCTAGATCTTCATATCAGTCATTGAAACTTGAAACATTTTTATATGGCAGTTCCTACAATTATAATTTTCGAGTGCCACCAACTTGTAATTAAATATTGTAGTTCAAGGTGAGTTAATTAGTGTGGTAATTGGCAATCTCTTCACAATTTCAGTGCGTTGACGGACATCCGTACGAGTCTAGATGTCCGGCCGGCCTGTACTTTGATGATATTAACAAACTCTGCACGTTCAAAACTGATGCTCGTTGTGGTCCCATCGCTACAAGTAAGTGTTTTCAACCTCCCACTTAGCTTAATTGCCAATTATAACTAAAATAGTAATTACACGATGAGCTATGAGGGCTTGATTGATAATTGAAGCCAATGCTTTGAAAGTATTGATTAGAAAAGTGGAAATTCCATTGGTGCAAGAGGAATTATTACTAGCTTCCATTTTATTTGGATGTACCATGCTAAACAACATATTCATTGATGATTATAGCACCAGGACCAGTAACCGACCCACCAATAGATTTGGCCGTGAAATGCGAGTCCAACAACTGCGGATTGCCCCACTGCTATTGCTCAAAGGATGGTACTCTCATCCCAGGACGTCTTGATCCTCAGAAGGTTAGAAACAATTTTTTCATTACTCTCCACATGGATGATTAGGGGTGACCTATTAATCGACAAGTTTGCTGTTACCGATTAGCATTCAGTTGATCAATCAGTCCTGCGTGCTTTGTTCAACTCATTACGTTACGCTTTTTTCTTGATCACGTTTCTAACTCCTGCATCCAAACGTATCCTATGTTTGTCAAGTACCTAATTAGGTATTTGGCAAACTCAAATTTTCATGTGTAAAACTATCCTGAATATTTTGCGTTTGTTAAAAAAGTTGTTTTTGTCATGTAAAAACAGAGTTTTGTATTTATTCTTGTATGCATGACTTATTGAGGAGTGAAATCGTAATCCGCTTGCTAATTGCAAGAAACTGCTCTTTCTGTATGAAACTGTGCCATTGAAAGTCATGAAATGCCAAGTCTTTTTGTTATAGTTTTGCGTACCCTTCACTTTAAACTAAAGTTCATCTTATCTTTATTTGAAATGCTGTGCTGAGTGAATGACAAACACTTTTTTGTTTTCGTAACTCCATCATGCTTCATGACTCCGCTTATTTTGAATATCTGCATTTACACAGTTGTGATAAATTATTGTGATTATAATGACTAAAGTAAAACATTTAGGTACGGAGCTTCAGTTAGCTTTTGAAAAATGAGAAAGTTCCGCAAGTAATAATAATATGCATGGTTTGTTTGTACATTTGTAGACTCCTCAAATGATCATTATGACTTTCGATGGGGCTGTGAATATCAACAATATCGACAATTACGACCGACTCTTTCTCGCCAACCGAACCAATCCCAATGGTTGTCCCATTCGTGGTACTTTCTTCATTTCTCATGAGTACGCAGACTACCAAATGATTCAGAGACTTCATCACGAGGGACATGAAATTGCAGTTGATACCATTTCGTAAGTTACTTCTCTACCATCAATTAAATCCAATCTTGTTATGACATGTGTCATTCATTAAGAATAATACTGTATTCGAAACTGAAAAAAGGCTTACTTAATGTGTATATCTGTCTTTTCTTATAACTTACAGCACTGCTAAGGGATTAGAACTTGAAAGCTATGAAAAGTGGGCCCAGGAAATGATTGGTATGAAGGAAATTCTCGGAAAGTTTTCCAACATTACTGGAGAAGACATTATTGGAATGCGTGCTCCGTACTTGAAGCCTGGCAGAAATGCTCAATATGAGGTATAATTTGAAATATTACACAATGATTTCTTTGCTATTAGTTGTTCCTTTTAAATAACAACCTTAATTTTTCAGGTGCTCCAAGATTTTGGATTCGTATGGGACAGTTCCGTTGGCGTTCCACCAATTAAGATTCCAGTGTGGCCATACACCTTAGACTACAGCATTCCACACGACTGTAAAGCCGGAACGTGCCCAACCAGAAGTTTCCCAGGTGTTTGGGAGTTGCCACTCAATGCTCATTTTGTCGAGTCTTTTGAAGGAGGACATTGTCCGTATATGGATCAATGTGTGCTATTTAACCACGACCCCGACCAAGTTCTCGAGTGGTTGATGGAAGATTTCAAGCGCCATTATGATCAAAATCGTGCCCCTTACATGATGCCATTCCACACCACTTGGTTCCAACAGTCTGAATTGGAAAAGGGACTCCTCAAGTTTGTTGACTGGGCCAGACAACAGTAAGTTTGCATTATCCCTATCGTCAGATTGACCAGGGGGTGTAGTTTGCGTTAAATTCTAAACAATCATTTTCACTTTTCAGGAAGGATGTGTATTTCGTAACTGCCACCCAAGCTTTGCTCTGGATCACAGAACCCAAGTCCGTTGATACTCTCAGTACTTTTGAGGGCTGGGACTGCAAGAAGAGGACCGTTCCTCCACAGCCATGCAACTTGCCAAACAAATGCCCACTGGTTTTCAAGCAGCCTAATGCACCATCGCAAACCAGGTACTGCCTATCCCAAATTACACTCTCAACATAACTGCTTCAATTCTCTGCAGTACAAACTCTAATTTTCTATGTCTAATTTCCAGATACATGACAACCTGCTTCGACTGTCCCAGGCAATACCCATGGACAGGGGATTTTGATGGAGATAGTCAACCCGAAAATGAAATTTACACTAAGCAAAACCGCAAAAAATAGAAAAACATTGACAACTTTAAACAGTCTATAAAAATCTCGTTGTCAATACTTGGGAAGAAGATTCGTTGGTAGTCCACCTACTAACTACTCTATTTAAACTTACAAAGTATGCATTTTTTTTAAACGAGAAATTTCAAACAAGACTTGAATTTTAATTTCATCGTAACAAGTTAAAGGGGACAAAGACTTGCTCATTATTCATTTAATACAACCTGCAATGATAGATTAAGGGAGAAAATTTCATATAATGTGTTTGGGAGGAGGAGTATTTTAAATTGAACAAATCTGATTCATCATATTTTTATACACTTTAATTTAAGATGCGTTTTTATTATTTTAGCTTTATACTAGGGGAACTGTTTGTGAAAGTAGTACACTCATTTCGAAATAGATTCATACGCATACGGTACTCTCATATTGTAACCAATTTTTAATTTCTTTTACTGGTAAATTACAATGAAAATAAAAATAAATCCTCTTTTAGGGGCCAGTTCTTTTAAATTGATGTTATTTTAATGCAAATAATTTCGCCGAGTTCTTCATCCCTTTCATGTTGTTTTTATACGAGTACTAAATCTTACATTTATTTATTCACTCTAAGAATGGCATGACGTACAGGCTTGATTGGCAAACATGTACAGAACCATTATAATGTACACTGATACATTTCTTTTACTATCGACGACGGTCATCACCACTTGGTTCCGGAAGCAGTGTATAGCGTTTGAGCTAGAAATGAAAGAATTAAACTACATGCACTACTACATCATAATGTAATGTGGCGCCAATCAAAAATGTCGGTTAACAGATTTTGTATGTGATAGCACGTGAAGTAAACTGATTACAGGTAATTTTAGCTGGCAATTTTAGCGGACCGGAACCCAAGGCTTCAAAACTTGGCCATATGTCTTTCTCTCTGCAAACAAAAAGAAGATAAAATTTTGGCAACTGTTGCTGACGAAATTGTTCCTTCTACTACGTGAAATCTAGAGTTATGTTGCATACCTGGAGCCGGAAAATCTTCAGGGTGTAGGACCATATAGTGATAGTATTGAATGTCCTTTTCTGAAGCCAGGCTATCTCGATATCTGTGGGCTCCTTCACCGATTGCAGCACCTAATGCTACGTTCAGTACGTGCTTATGTATGCCTGAAAATAATGAATTATTTCCGTCAATTTCCACATAATGAGAACCGGGAGCGGTGATTTTACTCAAAGAGTGAAACGCATAGCAGGTATGTTTCCTCTAACGCAATAACATAAAAAATGTAAGTAACTCACCTGCTCTAATTGGCATTTTTGCAGCCACATTTGTAAAAATACTACCAATTCCCAAACAAATCGCAGCTGACACGGGCATCCACAATCGGGTCATGGCAGAATAAGTTTTCTTTTCAGGATCTCCAAGAAAAAGGAGGCAGTCGGGGTCAATGCCTGGTGGTGGGTCTAAGATTCCACTAACGTCGACTGGTGATTGAGCCATTTTGTAGCGATTTAACACCCCCCGCTATTCAAATTAGTAATATTATTAAATTATTATTACTTTTTAGCTCGCGGATACAAATGTAAGTCTTTCGTATAGTCACGAAGAAACTGCAACAATTTTCGTTCTAAACTTCTTCAGCCTTGCAATATTATACGTACTACTATATTCGAAAACCTTACCTTATCAATATGCCAACCTTTATCTTTGTTACCAGAGAACTATTAGAATGTTATTGTTGGTAGATCAATTTCTGATGCCCATTCCCTCATTCAATTTTGTTCACAATCAAAACATCTGTACTTTGGTATAGCAAATAAAAAATACAGTTCACGCTTTGCCTCTTCGACCAACATGAGGATCTCGTGAGCAATGCACTATATAGTGGAAATAGGTATACCATAGACCGGTGTTGCTTATCTATGTAGAGTATGTTATACAATACATGTAGAAAAGGGGATACACTTTTCATCAATGGTGATCCGCATATAAGAACCCGAATTGCTTCATTTCATACTATACATGAACTGAACTCGCTATAGATAAGAATATGGGCACTGTAGGATTAAATGCGTTTTAGTTATGCTTAATGTGCTCATACACATCTCTACCGCCGGCAATATCATCTGCATGCTTACTATCTTTGACTAAATGCGATTCATACACCCAATTCATTTTCATCGTTGTATAAACGTATGCAACGTTAATCATGCTGAATGAGTCCACAGTCCCAGTATTCCTTTAAAAATTATAAATTCGTCCCTAACGTGAATTATCAAAATTAACTTAAATACATTAATGCTTGTTAAATTGATAAATTCGCGTTTGCTTGTTTTGAACGTTTCATATACGAAGGTTGCAATGTACCCTATGTGGTTGTTTCAATTCAATGTATACATGTATCATTCATTACGCATGGGATATACCTATAATTTATAACCTTAACATGGAATGAATGAGAATTTTTTAGGTACATGTCCATGTATAAAACAAAAATATTACGTTCCTTGGCGGTGAAACATGTTCGCCAGACATTTTAAAAGAATACTAAGGGGCTCTCAGTTTTTTACATTTAATTTGAGAGCCTTTACTGTTACTAGTGGTTGTTAGTTCCGAAACGCGTATAATATTTAATTAACCATGGAGCTAAAAAGGATATTTGAAAGAATGTGAATAGGAAAGCAAATTTGTTGTCAGTCAACAATACAATGTGTACAGTGTGTGTATAGTGTGTATAATATGTAGCAGGCTGTAAGTGACACATTGTGGAAATGTTAATTTGTCCCAATTTAATAGCGTAGTGACACGTAATCTAATTTGGGTGTAATAGAATCAATATGGATTTCAATGTTTAGATCTAAAGAACATGAAATTATTGCTAGAAATATGTTATGATTGTGTGATGGGATGATTTGTTGTGTTTTGCAAAGAAACATTGACCCGTATTGCATCGCACATGTAAACAATACTGCAACACAATTTAAATACCCGTGTATTCGAAATGTGGTGCTGTCTAAGGACAACATGATAGTATCAGTATCGTGGAGTGATACAAAATAGACTGTTTAATGGATAATGTATGATGGGCGGCACCTTAGAAGGTTGCCATTACTGCAGAACAGTTAGCAGTATCACTGGGAGATGATGCGTCCTAGATTGGACGTCTCTTAAATATATGTATTAGGTATTACAAACAATGATAAAAATTATGGGATTATAAGTTTACCTATTGATAAATGTCAATAATTTCTTTATTAATTTGCACTAGAATTAAAATTCAACTACTACATGCTCCCAAGCTATCACTTGTGCGTCAATTTGCCTTTGTTTGTTTGCTTTATAAAAGTAGAATGGGAGCCCTTCGTAGCAAAAAATGGTGGTTTTAAAACTGCGTGTGCTTTTCTTAGAATCTGCTAATCACGGTAGTTCCAAAGTACATTCAAGAAGTTAAACCAAGTTCTTCAAAAAATTTACCGACAAAAAATGAAATTTGTATGCATTTGAAGCCGTATAAACTTATTATGCAATCGTCTCTAATTTATTGGTTACACAATGCATTCGATATTAAGTAAATAGGACAAAATAATACTACAAGATCCTTTGACGAAATGATTCTAATTTACCGTTTACTATATTCGTAGATTTTGGGGCATCATAGCCAACACCACATAAAAGCATCAAAATGAGTGACAGCGACGAGGATAGTGATAATGGGGGCGGAGGAGGAGGTAGCAGCCTTAGCCTCACAGGTTTCCTGTTTGGCAACATCGACATGAGAACTGGTCACTTGGAGGATGACTTTTTGGACGAAGATTCCAAGCGGCAACTGAATGCTCTCAGCAAGCTAGGTCTGGGCTCGTTTATGAATGTCATGCAAGAAGATGACTCACAAGGCAGCCAGTCTCAACAACCTGTCAAGAAAAAGAAGAAGAAAAAGTTTTCTTCTTACGATTCCGAGTCATCCTCAGATTCAGACTCTTCATCTGATGAAGATGACTCGGATGTTTCTGGGAGTAATCATCTTAACTCCATGAAAAACGGCGTGTTAGCATCCAACTCAGCAGTATTACCTCCTCTACCCATTTCAGATAAGAGGGTTTCAGCAGACGATGATTATGATGAAGATACGAAATCCCCATCTGCTGTTGACTTTAGTGATATAACCGAGCTAGCTGAAGATGACCTCGTGTCACTCAGCAAAAAGCAAACTAATGATAAAAAAGACTCGTATGATGATGATTACGACACTGATTCCACCGACACGCCCGCAAAGTCGACGGATGATAAAACTTTAATGCCCCCTCCTCCCGTTCCTACAGGGGCAAAACGGGAGGGAACAGTCTCTCCCAAAAAAGGAGAATCCAAAGATGCGGACGGGAAGGTGAAAGTGAGTCCCATTTTAAGCCCAACTTCAAGTGAAGCCCAAGCTAAGGCTGAAGCAGCCTTGAATACCCCCTTGGCAGCAATGATGCCTTCGAAATATGCTGGTGTTGATGTGAGAGTGTTATTTCCAGACTTTAGACCTGGTAACGTGCTTAGATTTTCGAGACTATTTGGCAAAGGCAAAGCAACCAGTCAACCTAACGTGTGGCGAAGTGTAAAGAAGAGAAGAAAAAAGAGAAAAATGGCAGAAAATCCGGGAGGCGAGTCAACAGAGGTTTTAGAAGATCGAGTGGTCCTAGCAGCAGCCTCCGTGGATACCCGCAGGGACGGCGCTTGGAGGTTTGAGGACGGAGTTCCTCCTCCACCCGATACTGGTGAGCAGACAGAAGAAGAAAGGCAGTACTATAACGAGTTGAACTTGGATTTGCTGAAAGTTTCCAAATCAGATAAAAATGATGGTTCAGATGAAAGAATGAATGGGCTCCCAGGCCATGGCAATATTTGGAGGCATGGACCTGCAGAAATTTGGTACGATATGCTAAACATCGCAGATGACGAAGAAACCCTTGACTACGGCTTCAAACCGAAACCCAAAGCAACAAGTGATGAGGAAGTGTCCTCTTCTTCGTCAGATGAGGAGTCGTCAACTAAATCCTCCCAACAAAATGGTGTAAATGATTTCCCTGTAGAGTCGTATCACATGGTAACCCAGTTGGATTGGGAAGCAGATATTATATGGGACAGTAGTGACATTAAATACAAGAAAGGTAGCAAAAATAGATCCGCAGGGTGGGTTCCTTCTGGAGGTAATCGCACTGCGCAAAATTTTAGCCAACCTGGAGGAAAAAATGCTCCAGGTTCCACGGCATCTGTTCCAGGAAAGAAAGACACTCCAGTGCCGTCAACAAGTATTGGTTCAGGAAGTAGTGGTGGTACTCCCACCAAACTATCGAAGGCTGCTCAATTAAAACTAGAGGCGGAGGGTGGTAATAACCCCCATGATGACACCTGGTATTCCATTTTCCCAGTGGAAAATCCCGAATTGGTGTATGCCAGGTGGGAGGATGATGTCATTTGGGATGTGGAAGACATGGATAGAATCCCAGAACCAAAGGTTCTAGCTCTTGACCCCAATGACGAAAACATTGTGCTATGCATTCCAGATGATGTTGATCCCAACGCTGCTCAAGGTTCTGCACCGCCTGTCAAAGTCAAGATTCCTCATCCCCATGTCAAAAAATCCAAAATTTTGCTGGGAAAGGCAGGTGTAATCAACGTTATAGAAGAGGATAGTCCTCCACCCTCTCCAAAGAATGATGATAAAGACCCTTACAACATTTCCAATGATGAGTATTACCAACCCAAATTCACCGAGCAGTCCATGCTCAAGATTAGTGCGTCTGGCAATATCATCCAACACTCTACTCCTGTGGTAGAGCTGAGAACCCCGTTCATACCTACTCATATGGGCCCTCAAAAGCTCAGGAATTTCCATCGACCCGCCCTGAGAAAGTATTCAAATGGGCCATTAGCATTACCTGGCCCCCATCAAGTTCTCCCACTGACCAAGCATATAAAAAAGAAAGCCAAACAACGAGAGCATGAGAGACTGGCTGCGGGTGGTGGTGACATATTCTTTATGCGAACACCCGAAGACCTCACCGGAAAGGATGGTGAAATGATGATGATTGAATATTGTGAGGAACATCCACCCCTTCTCAGCCAGGTTGGGATGTGTTCGAAAATCAAAAACTATTATAAAAGAAAAGCAGTGGCGGATAATGGTCCGCCTCACCTGAAATTCGGTGAAACGACATTTGCTCACACATCCCCTTATCTCGGTGCGATGCATCCTGGTCAGTTGATTTCAACCATGGAAAATAACATGTACCGCTCACCCATTTACATTCACCCTGGAACGGATACCGATTTTCTTGTCATTCGGAATAGGAACAACTATTTCATCCGAGAAATTGACGCGTTGTACACTGCAGGTCAGGAATGTCCTTTGTATGAAGTGCCCGGTCCTAACTCTAAGAAAGCAAACAACTTTGTACGAGATTTCTTGCAAGTTTTCATTTACCGGTTGTTCTGGAAGAGTCGGGATAGTCCGCGACGTATTCGAATGGAGGAAATCAAACGGGCATTTCCAATGCACTCAGAAAGCAGCATACGGAAAAGGCTGAAGCTCTGTGCAGATTTCAAACGTACAGGAGCTGATTCCAACTGGTGGGTTATCAAACCAGAGTTTAGATTACCAACAGAGGAAGAAATCAGAGCAATGGTGTCTCCAGAACAGTGTTGTGCTTATTTCAGTCTCATTGCTGCAGAACAACGGTTGAAAGATGCGGGTTATGGAGAAAAATGTTTGTTCGCACCAGAAGATAATGATGATGATAATAATCAAGAAAAAATGGATGATGAGGTAAAGACTGCTCCTTGGAACACAACGCGTGCCTACATTCAAGCCATGAAAGGGAAATGCCTCCTCCAACTAACTGGACCTGCCGATCCCACCGGTTGTGGGGAAGGCTTTTCCTACGTTCGAGTTCCCAACAAGCCCCAAACTAATAAGGAAGAGCAAGAAGCACAACCCAAACGCATTGTCACAGGAACCGACGCTGATTTGCGTAGATTGTCCCTCAACAATGCGAAAGCGCTACTGCGTAAATTCGGGGTTCCTGAAGAGGAAATCAAAAAGTTGTCGCGATGGGAAGTTATCGACGTAGTTCGTACACTTTCCACTGAAAAGGCAAAAGCTGGTGAGAAGGGAATGACCAAGTTCAGTAGAGGGAACAGGTTCTCCGTTGCTGAGCATCAGGAGCGCTACAAGGAAGAGTGTCAGCGAATTTTTGAGCTTCAAAACAGGGTTCTCGCCTCCAGTGAGGTTTTGAGTACCGACGAAGGGGAAAGTGAAGATGAGGAAGAGTTGTCGGATATTGAAGAAATGGGAAAGAACATTGAAAACATGTTGAGCAACAAAAAGACAAGTCATCAGCTCAATCACGAGAAGGAAGAGCAGGAGAGACGAGAACTTCAAAAAATGATACTTGGTGAAGGTAACAAAGATGAGGATGAGAAGATAAAGGATGGAAAGAAAAAGAAAAAAGATGAAGAGGACAACACCTCCCTCATTGGGCTTGCCAACCATCCTGGTCGCGTTCTTAAGATACATCGCACCTTTAAAAATAATGATGGTAAAGAATACACGAGAACGGAAATTGTGAGAAAATCAGCGATAATTGATGTCTACATGAAAATAAGAACTACAAAGGATGAAGCATTCATTCGCCAATTTGCTTTGTTGGATGATCAAGCCAAGGAGGAAATGAAGAAGGAGAAGAGAAGAATACAAGAGCAACTTCGTAGAATAAAGAGGAACCAAGAAAAGGCTGCCAATCAAGAGAAGAAACCGCCAACCCCGAGAAAGAAGAAGGTTAAGATGAAGCCCGATCTTAAAATGAAATGTGGAGCATGTGGTCAAGTTGGACACATGCGAACAAATAAGGCATGTCCACTGTATCAAATACAAGCAACTTCTCCAGCTCCTCCTCTGAACGTGGCAATGACGCAAGATGAAGAAGAAGAAATTGAGAAGCAGATGTTTACAGAAGACGAGCAACTAGTGAAGGTGGATGGAACCAAGCTTCAAATCGCTGGTAAACTTATTAAACAGGCAGAAGAGGTCAAGAGGAGATCCTTAGTTTTGAAAGTTCCGAAGGATGCAGTTGATGGAAGAGGGGGTAAACTGAAAAAGAAGCGAACTTCCCAAGCCGAGCATTGTGATTACCTAATTAAGAAGAATAAAACGGCCAACCGTCAGCGTATAGATCCAACGGTAGCGATAAGTGGTATTTTTGAGAACATTGTGAATGAAATCAGGGAGATCCCAGAAGCTGTGTATTTCAACCACCCAGTAAATCCTAAGACTGTGCCTAATTATCATAACATTGTGAAGAATCCCATGGACCTGCAAACTATGAGGGAAAAGATTCGAAACAAGAAATACCACTTGCGAAGTGACTTCCTTAATGATATGCAGTTGATAAAGGATAATAGCTGCCTTTATAATGGAGAAAACTCAACGTTTACCAACTATGCTGATTCTCTCTTCGAAAAATGCAAGGAGAGAGTGGATGAGCAGGCAGATGAGTTGGATAGGCTGGAGCGAATGATTAATCCGCTCCTGGATGACGATCAGAATGGGCTCAACTTTTTGTTGGAGAGTTGTATTGAAAAATTGAAATCTATGCCGGATGCGCATCCCTTTATTAAACCAGTTAATAAGAAACTTGTTCCAAATTACTATGACTTTATCAAGAATCCTATGGATTTTGAGTCAATGGTGTACAAAATTAAATGTAAGTGTCAACAAAAGGGTTAAATGTTGTTATTAATTCCATATCGGGTTGAAATGCAAGTATATTTATAATATTTTGCACGTTATTGCAGCTGACGCATATAGTAGTGGAGATGAGTTTATGTCTGACCTCGAGCTGATTTACTCCAACGCAAAATTATTCAACGGGGAAGACTCATTATTTGCTAGGCAAGCAGTTAACATGATTAATTCAGCAAAGGACTTTTTGAGCTCATACAAGGACCACCTTGCCATGTTAGAAAGGAACATTCGTCGAACTACTAAGGAGAAAAGTATGGCTTCTCCAGGCGGCTATGAAGGGGATGAGTATGAGTCTGCAGTATCAGAAACGGAAGAAGGGGAGGTTCAGGAGGATGGTGAAGTCGAAATGGATATGGAGTCCACGGTATGTTCAATTACAATATCTACAGTATTCAATCAGTTGTTAGTAATCACATTGGTATAGAGTATGCTTATGGGTATCTTATGGGTACCAGATGAATGTAAGTATCACGTCGCCCCAATGTGTAGTGTAGAATAGACAGTTAAATGTATTTTCCATTGTGTTTTCAGTACGATTTTGATCCAATGTCTCAAATGGGTGATGAATCAAGAGACCGAAGGTCAAGTGTCATGGGTCGAACAGATGAGGAACCGGAAGAAGGTACTTACCAATAGTGCACTATCATCTATTACATTTTATACCTGCATGTACTTATACATATGCATGGGTCTATAATAATAGTAAGAAAGGTGTCATTGTGCATTCTAATTATTAATATTCTCGTTAATTGTAACAGGGGAATACCGAAGCGACGACGATGACAGTCGACACAGGGATCATGCAAAATCTGGTCAGAGTATGGACGAAAACAGTCAACAAGCTGTTGAGGCCATGCTAATGATGAGCAGTTTCAATACACCAGAGACTTCTACCAGCAAAAGTAAGTGGATATTTTAAAAACTGGATTACCTGCGGAGATTAGGCTTTTATAAGCAAGGACTTCTTAACTAATATACCTAATTGCTTGTTATAGGTTTTGCACCTCCTGCACGCATACAAAGGCCAGAATACCTACCTGTCATAAATGAACGACGCCTACCCCTAGGAGCGGAAACGCCAAGGAACATTCATGATGATCTCGCCGTCAGCGACTCTGATAATGAAGATGAGGACCAACCCCGTCCAAATCCTCATCGTTATTCACACCAACCACAACCACCTAGTGCGGGCGACGACGATGGTCTATGGTTTTAGTGTACTTATGGTAGGGTAATGGTAACGTTGTCGTGTATGTGTTTTTTAAATTTTAAGTGTATGACCCATTTTCCTAAAAATGATGAAAACTATGATGATTGTTATCAATTGTGATGTGTTCACATTGGAAGGATGGATGAAGCTAGTGGAAAAGGTATCCTTGAACCATGGCGGAATTTCAATTCAGTGGTTACAAGAAGGCGGTGGGTGGTATATGCCTACATTAACCATACTCCCTGTGTCTATGGTTCCAACTGCAACAGGAAGACAAGTCGGTTACGTTCATTTTGAAAAATGATAGTTTTGTCATTTGTACCGTGTTACGGGCATTGGAGAATATACTGAATATATGGGTAAGTAACTTCCTCGTTCAATGTGGACATATGAACAACTTTCAGTATACGAAGTGACTGTTTACTTACTAGAAACAGGGGACTACTGTTTCCAGCAATCGTCCATAACAGAATGAATAATAATGAAAGAATTTTCAACTATATAAGATTGCAACGTTTGTAAAGTATCTGTACGGCAGGGTTTTAACTAGATTGCAAGACATGCATAATACTATTATTTTAACTGCGACATTGATATAAATACTTAACTGTCAGGTATGCATAAATAAATGACTGGTGCTGTGTTGCTGATGTTCAAATGATTTAGACACGTATGTAATTATAATTAATTAAGCACGTATTATTATTTTGAAATACATACACATTACATCTAGGCTATTCTAATTTATGAATGCTATGATTTGATTTAAAAAACAATTGACAGCAAATAGTTCAACAATGATATTAGTATTTTACAGTTCCATTCATGCATGTAAGGTTAATTAAGTATTGTGAAGTAGTGAAGTCCTAAACAGCAGTTAAATAATGTATATTATTGATTTTAATAATTTCACTGTAATGATCTAAGCTACCACTGAAGTGATGAGCGGCGAAGGAGTAAAAAAAATAAAGGATCTTTTAAACATTTTACAGAAATATTTAATTCTATCCCATCTCAAAGACTAACTTTAATGCACAATTTAGATAAGTTTTTCAAGCATTTTTAGCAATACGATTCAATTTCAGTGTCTGGAAGTTGCTCTGAAACTCGTCATTTTTGGGGCTCAACTAATCAAACCAATCATATGCACCAAAAGTGTTGGTCTCACTTTCCCAAGGGTGACGTAGCATTTGTGGATAACTACGTGTCTCATTGTGCCCCTTCGAACCTTAAGACTAGTTATATATATGTACTATATATACCTACTTACCTGTTCGTGCTGTTGCTGAAACTAGAATAGCTGCTACTGTCCATAATTTTAATGTATTAGCTAGAGTTGGTTGAACGACAATTTAAATGCTTTCCTGAATGAACTTCAACTTTTATTGAAATACGTGCAATTATTACAATTTCCCTTCATTGTTACGACTTGGGCCTTTTGCTATGTTGAAGCAGTGTCGATCTGGGGTTGGATGAGAATTGGATGGTATTTATTGTTGGATTAGATGATTTCGATGCAAATATCTTCTAACTTTTATGTAGTAAGGCTCCATCAGATGACAAGTTTCGAAAATATTGGCAATCGTTTTGTGCTCAACAATATGAAAATTGGTTGCCCATAAATCATACGATGCAAAATAATTTTACATGTCATAAAACAACATCATCACTTTTACTCTTTTTATTGCTTTTTCAATATTTCCTTCAATAAGATTACAGTACATGTGTTTGCTGATACCTTGGTTAACTATATAGAGTTTACATGCATATATACGTATATATCATATTTACACATATTTCCCATTGTTTTTACATTACATTATTCGAAATGTATATTACAGTGATGTAAATCGTACTTTTTTTTGCTTATTTGTTTGTTTTTTACAATACATTTTATTAGCATGAACTAGTTTGTGTAGGATGCACTGCATGAAATATACAGAGAGAAGAACAACAACATTTTCAATAAGATAGTATGTTTCACTTCGGAGGGGGTGCACAACGCAAAACGTTTTGCTGATTTTTAGCAAATACTATTCAGACACCATTGACGTAGTTTGTATCTTAAGTTTTTAGGCAAACTAATGCATTCGTTTGACGTAAACACATATTTTATAGTATGATGACAAGAGGGGAACTCAAGTATTTATTAAAACATACAACTGGGTACTATTTCATTATAGATCTTAGTGTTCATACTGGCTTATACTGTACTTATCAGCATACTTATGTGATCATTGTTTTCACGAAACCAGTAACCATATATGCTATATGGTTTTTAAGTGGATCTTTCTTACAGTTTCCGAGGGGGTCAGTTTCCTCGTGGCGCAGATTGTAATATTGTATAATTTTTTTGCTTTCGATTTGAAAGTATTATTTTTTTCATGAAAGTTACATTTTTATTATAGTTCTTAAAATTTAAATCCCTTTAAGATTAGAACACACAGTTCAGCCTGAAATCGTTTCAACATGTTTTTTATACAGTACAATTATTTTCTCCGTAGTTTCTTTCTACTTACACTAGATTATCGTAGGTTATGGCTGCTCGCTAGTTAGGAAACGATAAGGTGACATAAATGTAAAGTTATCAGATTCCCCCAAATGCTTTGCCATACATAAAATCGTATCTTAGCATTAACATTCATGTTTCATTGCGGCATCATAGCGGTGCAAATTAACATTTAATCATTATTACACACAAGTTATCATCATCAACGCGGTTTTCACCACAATAATTCCATATTGAAGATGGCCATGACGCAATCGATGGCTTAGTTATTAAAATCTTTCACTTTAATTACACCGTCGTGTTGCTCTCAAAGCACCGTCGAATAATTCGAGTAGGCTTCATGATTTATTTTAGTTTTTCAAAATGTAGGACCTCTCAAAAGTGCACTATAAATGAGTTTACTTTCCATGGTGTCGTTATTATAGTAAGTATGGATATTTCACCATTTGAGGCAACAATTAAAAAGCCATAGAAATTGTCTTGATGCAGTTGCACTTGGCATGTCTGTTTAGTGCATGTTATGAAAGTTATTGCACGCAACGTTTCGATTTTGAACATTTGTATTTTTACCATTCGACAAACGGATCTTCATT